>JAGFPH010000531.1:161863-184881 GCA_018207615.1 Philaenus spumarius
GGTATTCTTTATTGGGCTTTGATATAGTTCTTTATAACCTGTACATGAAAAGAAATCCCATTGTTTCAATGGTAATATATTAATCTGTACTTCTAAAGTGAAAACTATAAATATTAATATTATTTTAATCAAGGGATTTTTCAATTGTAACTGATTAAATCATTCTAAAAAAGAGACACAAATAATAATTTGAGAAATTTATTCGATAATTGTGACACTTTATATATATATATATATATATATATTAAATAATTTTAATACTCTAACAGGTTTTTTTTATTACTATGATAATCCTAAGATTTGTATTGTAAAGTATTCAAAAATATTGAAATATTATTGTTACTATATATTAATATTGATTGAAGATACAAGACATTGGAGGTTCCGCAACTGCCTCGAGCAGTCAATAATTGTAGCATTATTGACAGAATTTTATATATTTTGGAAAGTATTTTTTTCAGATATTAGATTAGATTAAAATTAAGTGATTAGACAAAAGGGAACTTAGTGGTTGATTTTTTATGAAAGAAAATTGTGTTGATCTTAGTTGAGACAGGAAAATGCCATTCAAAATTAATAAAAATTCAGAAAAAGCCATTGTGATTGCAGAGTTATGTTTTATCTAAGTTTTTACAAGTATAAAGTAATTGTTTAGAATAAATTAATTGACTAAAAATCACACAAGGGAGTTGAAAAGTAAAAATGTTTTGTATAAGTTTTGATTATTAAATTAGAAAGAAAAAAACTATAAATGGAAACTATTTGTTGGTATAACAAAATAAATGTAAAAGATGAACTAAAAATTATAGTACACAACATTCTGTATGTAAGTGAAATATTTATTATACAAATATTATAGTGAATAAAGAGAATTATGTTTTGTGATTTAATGAAATAATAAGTAATTTGTAGTTCATCGACATGGACCTGCAGACAGGCCCGGACTGGCTCATTGAAAAGGGCGGTGGACAACCGTCGCCGAGGGCGCCCACGAACATATATATATATATATATATATATATATATCAAAACCTTATTTTTGTAGCTAGGCTATATATTACTTCATCATACTACATCATGTTTATCACATATTATTGAATTGGGTTTTGACTGTATTAGTGTATTTGTATTACATAATCCCCTGACATTGGAAGGTTAAGATAAATGAAACAAGGCACTTCGGTTTAATAATTGCTAATGTATTTAATCATCGTACAATACCGTACATTGTTTACTAGTGTTGAGGTAAGTGATAGAGACAAACATTAAAAATATGTAAATGATCCTAAAATGTTAGTTACTAACAGTTAGTAAACGCCTCATTTCTGTGCTTGAGTCAGACAATTTTTTTTTATATGGTTTCACTCTCAATTTTATTCATAATATCCTTTTTATTTTGCATGATTATTAAAAATTCAAGATTTTGATTTGTCATTGTGGACCTCAGACGAGTTTTAATAAGTTTCAATTTGGAAAATATTCTTTCACAGCTAACTTGGGTTAATGGAATTGTAAGAAAATATTTGTAAACTTTATAAAGTTCTTTGTATTGCAGGCAATATATATTATAGTCAACAAGCACTTTAAATGCACACTTTATACAAGTGTTACATGTCTTTGCTTCAGTACACTTTTCCGACTCGAGATCAAATTTATCTTCGTCGCCACCTTCAAAGTCTTTGTGATCTAGTTCATTATCTGAATACAGAATTTTTGAAAATTTCCTCCGGGGACGATCCAACACGTTCGTCATCAGCTAACTCTCCTGACATCTTCTTAACCTTTTTGCATCGTTTAATTTTCAGATCACTCAGCTCAGTTTCGATTGTCACATTTTCATCTGTTTTGGATCTTTCATCCACGATTTCACTCATTTTTAAAGAAAAATTCTTAGCAGCATTCAAAGTTTTATTGAATTTTGTTCTTAAAAGTGTCAGTTGAGAAAGAGAAGAGTGGACCAGTCTCCAGGCTTGGGAATAATCTAAGATTTTGGTTTGTAGATAGTCAGATAGTGGGGTGGTAATTTTGAATACTTGCAGGAATGTCATTGCAATTAAAATGGTTTCAAAACTCAATAACTTGTTTAAAATGGCTGCTGCATCGTTTCTGATTTTTGAATTAAATTCTGAATCATTGGATATCTTAAAAAATGCCACTGTCAATTGAAAGTAGATATATTTAACTGGCTTAGATTGACTTATCCCCAATCCAGCCTGATCACTCGTTGTCCTACTGCGTTGCTACTGAGTAGGTCCTGCCGAATGCGGACGTGGCAATCGGCAATCTGAAATTCCTTAATAATGTACTTTTTTACCTTACTAAGGCTGCTACTTGCTACTCACCTAACTATTCTGAATAGTTACTGAATAATTAGGTAGGTAGGTAGGCAGGTAGGTAGGAGGTGGTATGAATCATTAATTTATTATTTATATATGCATTTTAATATTCTTACCGCTAAGGCAGTGAAAATATTTGGTGTGAATATTTTTGTTACTAGGTCGGGCTCCTTCGGCGCCCTACCGCGTGGAGGGTGCCCGAGGAGGAGGGCGCACCGGGACACGTCCCGGTGTCCCGGTGGGCCAGTCCGGGCCTGCCTGCAGATGATTTCAGTTTGGAAGCCTACGTCTTTAATCACATTTTGCGTTATCTTGCAAGAATGCTATTGCTAGTAAACTGGCTTGCAAGACAACAGACTGAAGGCTTTATAAGCCACGTTTAGTTAAATACAGAATGAGTTGTTAAACAAAAACTTTGAATTTTCTATTTTATTAAAGTACTTTGGGTTACAAATAAAGCATTATAACTATAGAAAATGATGTAATAGAGGATTCAGCATATAATAAACAATTTGTTGAAGTAAATATAATTTGAAGTTGGTAAATGAACTTTGTTATATTAAGAGTATTCCATGTTATGAGTTTTAAAGGTGTAGGTTGGGTTGGCAAGATAGTATGGTAAATAATAATTAATATGGAAATAATGTATTGGGGTAGTTGTTTAAAAATATTGGAAAAATGTATACACTACTTTCAAGATTTATAGAAGAATTTAATAATAGCGTTTTAAGTAATTATGTCTAGAAAATACAACGGTTATCTGAACGGTATTGCAAGGGTGTAACATACGTTTGTGACAGGTTTGTTTAGTTGTTCTAATTTAGTGAAACAAAGTTAAATAAGTTTATAGAATAAGGCTATTTAAAATTTTCAAGTATACAGTTCAATTCTATGATTTATTCTCTACAATTTGTTATAATAAAATTCAATTTTTGGGTAAAGCGTATAATCCTTAATTCCTATTCAAAATGGGTGCTCGTGAAATAGTCTAAAAAAAAATTATTCTATACCCCCCAGATAGGAGATAGCCCCCTCCTTGAAAACCGGCTGGATCCGCCCATGAGTTGACTAGAGTACTCTGCCCCCTGCTGGCATCGCTCGCCAACCCCCGCGGTGACTCACGTCGAAGCAAATACAAACAGGTTATTTTATATAAATAGGCCCTACTATTAAAAATTCTAATAGCCTACCTATGTCTTATTTATTTTAATTATAATGTAACAAATTAAGGGTTTATTCTCTAGCTTTAAGGAAAGTATAACAATCAACATTTTTACTACATTTTCACCCCTTAGGCAGCACGCGACAAAATTTCAATCTGCGATACTTTTTTATGTTGTAAGAAATAAATGTACAAATTTTCAGCTCACTAACTTTAAGGAAAATATAACAATTAATTTTTATTGTTTTAGGGGTTGTCATCACATTTTCTTACCCTTAGCAGCACGCGACAAAATGCAAATCTAGTTTACTATGTACCTTGTAAGAAATAAATGCACACAATTTCAGCTCTCTAGATTTAAGGAGAGTCTAACAGTTAATATTAATTGTTTTAGGGGTTGTTTCAACCATTAAATCAAAATGAATTACAGCCTATGTTACTCAGGGATAGTGTAGCTTTTTATTAGTAAAACTATTTTTTAATCGGTTCAGTAGTTCCAGAGATTACCCCCTATATGCAAACAAATAAACAAACAAATTTTACCTCTTTATAAGATTATTAATAATAACCCCAAAGATAAGATGGTAAATAATGTTAAATGTTCAAATTAAGTTATTTCGTATATTTTATAACAGCAGTTATAATAAAGGTTAAAAGAACCAGCAAGGCTTAGGTCTACACTTTAATAAAAACCTAACCTAAGGGTTAGAAATTTAAATAATTTCTTCAAAGTTTGAAATCAGCTGTCAATGGAAATATTTTATTCAATTGGTTGCTATGGTAATAAATGTAAATACATGTGATGATTCATCAGCCTAGGTCTAACGTAAGATTTTTTCCCGACTAAATTAACAAAAATATTAAAATAAAAAGGTTTTTATCAAAATGAATTATAGCCTATGTTATTCAGGGATAGTGTAGCTTTTTATTAGTAAAACCATTTTTTAATCGGTTCAGTATTTCTGCAGATTACCCCCTACATACAAACAAACAAACCAATACATGCCAGAATATAATATAATACAGTATGTAAGGACTAGAGATAGATAGATTATTATAAAAATAAGTATAAATGGGGAAAAGGGTAATTAACAAAAAAGGAAAAATTATTCAATACTAAACCAGCCATAACTTCAAGAAAATTACACCTAAATGATATCGGAAAACAGGGTGTTATAAAACAGGACTCAAGCTACGTAAACCATCAAGAAAAAGTGAAGAAAAGCAAAACACCCGATCCGAAAAATGAAGAATTTGCAAACGGTCGTAAAAACTGAACACACATCGTAAGACTGTGAATCGAGTTCATAACGAATCTAGAAGATCTCAAGAAGACATTACTGAAAACCAATCCAGAATCGGTTCACAGGAACAGGATTTCCGTAAAAATCTGTCAAAAAGTAGTAGCAATTGTAGACAGGACAGAAAATTTAATTGACAAGATTTGAAACACATCAAGGACAGATATCTAAGCAAATATAGAATAAAGTTTGCCTTGCTAACTTAGAAACTAGATCAATTAATGGAAGAGTATAATTAAAAATTCACCGAAATTAAAATTTCAAAATTTGATATTATAAAGTTAGTTGTCCTAAGCATGGGAAAAACAGTTAAAATTATCCGTCAAGAAATGAAGAAGTTGTTAGCAAAATCAAAAGGGAAATTGAGGGAATTTAATGAACCGAAATGTCTTCATTTTTACCTCTGTGTGGGGAGAAGCCAAATTGTAGCCATTCGGAGGTTCACTCTTGTAAACACCACAGAGGATGTCGCCACGCTTCTCGTTATAAAAATTAGTTTAAAGTTACTTCATTAGTATCAGTCAATGTCTAACTAAATTGGGATTTAACGAAGTATTCATGAGCCTAACACGGCACTATTGTTTAAAGTAATTAAATGTGTTTCAAAGTCAAACATGGTGAAAGCGAAAAGGAAGTCAAAGTTAACATGAAATAGTTAAACAATAACTGAAGCACCAAAGAATTGGTTGTCGCCTTCAGGACCATCAGCGAACATTGTCAGCTAAAGGGTTATACACTATAAAACTCTAGGAGAAATCCAGACTTGCACTGGCAACAGCAGATCATTATTAGTATATAGGAAGTCTTCCAGACTTACCGGACCATATAGGAAGGATTACCGGAGATACAAGAGGGAATACTAACTTGCGCCAGCAACTATAGCCCAACAGAAGCCGAGACATCTTCCAGACCTGCAGGACCACCTAGTAGAAACTAATATAAACACTTCCAAGAGGAAGAGGGGGTGGAGGTAAGAGAGTCATCGCAGTGTGTACCAAATTTGAACCAAATCGGACTTAAAATGCGGCCGCTAGAGTACAAACCCATATGTACATATACTGTGTACCTACAAATTTTAATGACATCCCAAAACATATTCTGGGGACCATGATTGGTGGTCATTTACTACTCCCGACCTAAGGTCTCGCCATAAGGGTCTCTGTAATAGCTCATCTTTCCTATGAAAATTTGCTAATAATTATGTTAAAAGTGTGATAAATGATTGATATTCAAATTTGTTTGGAGGAACATACTAATTTTAACGTTGTTTTAAATAAAGGGAACATATACCCTTCTTTATAATTCTAGCACTTATCCAAATTTCTATTTCTATCCACCTTAATTTTTCAAACTTCTTGTCATTGTATAAATTAATGTATAGACCAGATATTAAATTTGAGTAAAACTATTTACTCTAAGAATTTATATTTCTATCAAGAAAGACTGAGTGATTTGATTAATAGAGAAATAGATTATAGCAATTAGGATTAGTTATAAGAACTGAAAGAACAATTAAGGTTTATTGTAGAAAATATTGTTCATAATAAAATTGATCTACGAAAAAATATAAATGAATAGATAAAGGAATAAAATTGCAGTTCTTGGAGGCCATCACGGACTGCTATCTGGACAACTAACCACTGCGATCCAAACTGGTAACCAGATGGAGGTCCCAGGAGAAAATATCTATATATATAGTAGAGTGATATTCATTCCTAAATGCAGCAGAACAAACTATTGAGATGCCAAAGGTAATGGAAAAATACATAAGAAAAGGGATCCTCTCTGGAGTATGTTCAACTAATTTTAAAGACATTATGATATTCTGCCATTAGTGAAATAAATAATAATAAACACTTAAACCCCTTTAGCATCAGATTTATCTGTACAGAAATGTCTAAAGTCGAATTTAAAGGATAAACACAATGGTCACTATTTAAAGTTATCAAATTGTTTATTATTTAAAAAAATATAATACACTAAAGTTTTATATTATAAAATGATCAGACAATAGTATTATAGTACAGTATAAACAATTTTTTTATTTGGGCAAACATGACTATGATTAATCTACCGGAAAGCTCAACTAGGAAAGCAAATTAAATTTAACCAATTCTAAAACAATATATTTATAAAATTTTAAATGACTAATGAGTTACCTCTAATTGGATTTCTAGAAGTGCAGAAACAATAAATGCTACAGCTGCTAAGAATCCTCCAGTGGACAAACGTTGGAGTGGTCTTGTGAGGATGTGACAGGCAGCCAGTGTTGGGTACACCACTGACTCAAATAGAGGTATAAATGCCAGTATCAAGAATGGGTTTATAACTTGCATCTGATCTGGTTTTATAGTAAACCAGCCTATACGACCATCCATCCGTGTAGCTTGAAATGTCCACCGAGAACCCTGAATACATTCATATACTTAGATTTGGTAAAATAGATATAATTATTGAAACATTTGTTGCATTTGATTTTTTTTTTTAGCAATGAACACTTTCCATAACCAAACTCCATAATAAAGGTAGAAAATATAAGGTAGAAAATTAATTAAGGTAAGTTATTACTGGATTGTTTCAGGTGGTTTAGAATAAAATCCCTTGATAGTGATTTATGGTAGAATATAATTCAAGGGACATATATGTTCCATAAGTATGGGTATAAGTCCAGAAAGTTCTAGTAGTAGACATAAGTATGCATAGCTAGGGTCGAGGTATGCTTTTTTGTTAGTGTAAATGAACAGTGTTATAATAAAATAGATAATTATAAAGTATACAGACTTTGAAAATAAGTTTTGGTTTCTTATTTTCTTTTAAACTATTGTAGTGCAGCAGAATTAGATTAAACGCACATTGTAATTCGTTTCAGGATGTCATGTGGAAAAATCAATGTAGGCTATTTATGTATAAAGTAAATGGCATTTTCCTAATCCATTTTTGAGCATCCAGAACATTGTTTAAATAGTGGTTTAATATGCAAAATCGGAAAAAATCTGTTTTCGTTGAATAGTTTGAAGACGATTGCCAATGGGTACTTCAAATTTTGTTTACTTGTAGGGTACCAAAAAAACGGTTAATTTGAGTCCTTGTAAGTTAAAATCGGTTAATAATTAATTTTGTTTAAATGATTGCAAAAAACCGATGAAATTTTCCAATTTTTCATGTGTTTTTCATTCTTTGATAAAAGCACCTAGACCCTTGAAACTTTCAGGTAATAAGCCTTTTATGGTCCTTACGTTACCATTAAAATTTAATTAAAAAATATTAATTAATTTAGGAGATATTTAATTTATTTATTAAAAAAAGGTTAAATGTTTAATACAAAGTTGCCGCCGCCTCATAGGAGGCTCATCCGTTACCGTATTTTTGTTTTTTTTTTTGTTGAGACTTATATTTTAAGCATACATTAGAGTAAATCCAATTTTCATCATTTTAACCCTCTAAATGGCATCTGAAAAAGTATGACTATTTTTAGAATCATTTTTTGCAACCTTTTTTTTAACAAAAAATACATGTATAAATGTCAGCTATTGGAATATCAAAATGACATACCATTATTTAAATTTGTTGCAAAGATATTTGTGACAAACCTAACTTACAAAAGTCATACTTTTTCTGACACCATTTTGAGGATTAAAATAATGAAAATTGGATTTACCCTAAACGTATGCTTAAAATATAAGTTTTGACAAAAAAAATGTTGAGCCACCTACGAGGTGGATGAGTCGCCTTTAAGGACAGCAATTGGGTCTAACTGTATTAAACATTTAACCCTTTTTTAATAAATAAATTAAATATCAGGTAAACTAATTAATATTTTGAAATTAAATTTTAATGGAAACTTAAAGGCTATAAAAGGCTTATTTTCTACAAGTTTCAGAGGTCTAGGTGCTTTTACAAAAGAATGACAAATTATTGAAAATTTTGAAATTTTTTTTGCAATTACAGAATGTAAATAAATTATTAACCGATTTTAACTTACAAGGTCTCAAATTATAATATTTATCATTTTCATTCATAAAAACTAGTACTAAAATAAGAAAACTATGATAAAAAATTGTTTAATACTACTATAAGTATTTAAATAATTTTAAATAATCAGTTTATTCTAGCTAGACTAGGCTTGTAATTGTACTTTAAAATTCACATATTATATGCTTTAAAAATACTTATTTTTTAAAACCAATACGGATTATCATAAGAGTAAAGCCATATTAAAAATAATTAACTGTTGGGAAGGTTAAAAACATTGAATATTTTGCATCTATTTATCGCTATTAATTAATCCATAAACATGGTGAATAACATTAAAGCTTTGATAAACATATTCTTTATTGGGGTCAAAAACAGTTCCATTTTTGTTCAGCTGTTCTGCCTTCTGGAGGCATCACCAAGCATACATAACACAAATCTCATTCACTTAAACAAATTAAAAATGAAGAAACTACCATTTTTTTAATACTAAAAAATGGTGTGTAGATAAATTTAACACAATTATTCAAAAATCTGAAATGGAAGTATTTAGTCATATTTATTTGTGTTTAGTTATCATCTTCTCAGTTGCTAAGACACAATCACCTATGTGTAGTTTTTGAGAAAACTTTATTAACACTTATTTCCTGTTCCTTAGAAATATTGACATGAGTGAGGCCATTCAATCTTGCCTCTCCCATAGTGCTTGGAGTCCAACTCTTTCAGCTCGGATTATTTACGATGGCAGATACGTCATTCATGTGAGGGCACCATTTCATTCCCCCGTCTTTTCCAAGAATGTAATTTTCAGGAATATCCCTAGTTTTGTTTTGAGTAGACTGTGGCATTTGGATTGATCGATTATTCACCTTCTAGTAATTCCCTATTATCTACCTGGTTCATATTTTCTTCCAAGTCCGTGATTTCACCTGGGATAAATTTTTCATTGATATCTTCAAAAGACACTTCTGAATTGCTATCATGATTATTTTCTTCAACTTCATCTTCTGATTGATCAGATCCCTCCTTTTCAATCGGCACTTCTTGTACGTGATAATTTTCATGTAGCATTAACGAACAACAATCTACAAAGTCTTTCTCTTCTTTCCCTAGATTATTCTTCTAACTCCTCTTTTTCTACACTTTGTAACAACTTTTCTAATATTTTACACTCTTGTTTATACATTTTTACTGAAACAAACCTTAAATTATAAAATTATAAAAGCAAAATAAAAAATAATTATATAACAGATTTAGGCACGTGGCCTATAAACGACCGTAAAAGTTTTAGCACAAGAAGCCGCGCAGCCTGAAAATGACTGCTACACAAGTTCAACACTAAACACTACGCAAGGTTTTTGCAAGACTACCTGACTACCGATCAGGTGGCTGGTGCAGGAGGAGTGGGGGATAGATGTAATGGAGGGGCAAGTTCCCCGGACTACCAACGACGGATTTACATAAGAAAAAGTTTTTTGTGTGGTCGTTTTTGCGCCACGCACCCTATCTAGGGTTAAAGAACAATATTTCTAATTTTGTAAACGAACTCAATACTTTGTTTTGAAAATTTTAATATTCATAGGCCTCTTTTTTATTTATAAAGATTTGAAACATTGTCCTGAATTTCTGCATTACTCGTTTGGGCGTTTCCAGTAGTATCACAGAGATTTCTTATGAAATAGCAGTTTTAAAATCAGTGGTTATTAGCTTATTTTTAAAGTCTTCAGATGTCCTTAAAGAAAAACTCACTTGCACTGGGTGAGGTGCAGATATCACCTTCCTGTTAGATTAGACGACTAGGAAATATTTCTCTTAAGAGATTAATTGGACTATGGGTGTCATGTGGACAATGTTGTAATTTTCGCCACTGTATATAAAAAAGTTAATCTTTATTGAATTTGGTAAATTAATAACTAATGTACGTACCTGTTGATCAAAAAGAGCCCAAAATAAAGGTAGAGGAATGTAAAGCACTAAAACTTGTAATACTGCTTTGGTATCAGAAATCAATTTACTGTCATATTTATCTGCAGCATAGTCCAGCCAATGATCTTTCTTGGTTCCTTTATCTTTTACTTTTGTTGTTAATGCATGCTGTAAATAATAATCTAGTTATGTAATTTCAAACAAAAGTACTAAATCATAAATATTTTCTGCTCTTTTAATTTACCTATATTGACTTTGGCAGAATATTTGTTTGATTGGGTGTAGGTACTTGGACAATTTGTGAGTTTAAACATTTGGTCTGCCATCTTGGATGCACCATTTTAAATGTAATTATATTTTTTTCAAGAGGAAAGTTGGTACATTATTTTAATCTGAAATTTCAAGAGAAAATCAATGGTAAAAACTAGGCATTGATATATGAAACTGTTTTGAAGATATTCACATTTATTTTCATTGAAACATCTCAGTGAGTGTTATATTTCATGAGATTTCCTGGTTTATTAGCTTTACTTTATCACTAGGGGCTCTGCCCCTGGATGCTTTGCGTCCCAACCCCGCTTCGCTTGCAGTTGGAAAATTCGCTAAAGGATCTCGTTAATCTTTGGCTCGTTTGTACATGGGTGACCGAGCATAAATCAGCTGTTTTATTTGGCAGCTGACTCAAACTCATTAAACATTATCTCCATAAGATTAACATGGGAAATTTGAAGGATTGTATACCGGAGCTCCTTATCGGATGAATAGCGGCTAAAAGGATGATCGGATCTTAACAGGTAGAGTCCCATATGTATCACATGTGCTGCATGATAGGTATAACCTCAAACCTAAGTGGTTTTGTATGGCCCAATTTATTCTAATTCCAACGTGCTAAAGCAGTATAAATTAGTTTGTTTTTTAATTTAACAGTAATTAAAAACTATCCAATGAACAGCTGATTTTGGATAATACTCAATCTCAGTTCTATTCCACTCTATTTACAACGTGCTAAAACAGTGTAAATTGGCTTGTTTATAAACAGCTGTTTTGATCGCTTTATTTACTATTTGCTATTTTGTAACCAACGTGGCAACCCATAAGACCCTATGTTAAAATTTTTCAACTTTTAAATTAGATTTTCTCCAAAAATTGTGTTTTTACACGAAACACAACTATATGGGTATACTTAAAAATCAAAACTACTCCTAAATACAAAATTTCTTTGAATTCGTTAGAGCTGTTTTCGAGATCCGCAACAGATAAAAAGATTCAAAGATAGATACAAGAATTGCTCATTTAAAGTAATAGGATTGTTAAAGTCTTGCCATTAACTTAATTGCATGAAATAATTTGATTTATTGCTTAAATTAAAGTAAAAAACATTTATTATAACGTTTCGTTCACATTTTTTAACACAAGAATATCTTCAACTGTTTAAGATGGATATTGATGTAAAGTTTTCACCAATGTGTTAATTGATATTTCAGCTTGTAATCATTTACAGAATATCTTTCAAATATTGAATTAGAGCTTTTAATAATGTTGCAGAAAATTTAAATAAAAAATAAACATGGAAATAGTATTAGACCTATGGTTCATACATATAAAACATTTCACTTACTGATATACAACTGACAGCTTCAACGATTATATTTCCTTGAGGTTCTTTGATGGTATACAATCTTTTGCCAGCAATAAAGATAACTGAAACAAAACTTAATAAATAAAATAACCGAATAAAACCGCTAGTTCTAAGAGTATACACAAGGTTCCTTTTTCTTTATGAATGCTTTTATTCTACAGCTTTTAATATGGGGATTAAAAAAACAGCTCTAATACTTAAAGTAAAAAAATATTATTTTAAATAACATGAAGTATTTTGAATTACACTATACCGTGTTGATTAACATGATTAGTCCTTCTGTTAAAATCATACATATACAACATCTATAAATTAAATGCCATGTCATATGATATCAGTCACTTTAAATATTACAATATTTAATTATAAGTTATAGTATTACCATAAACAATTACAGCTTCATAAGTCCTATGGGTTGGAGACAGGGCCGGATTTAGCATGGGGCAAAGTGGGCCCGTGCCCATAGCGGCAAATTTTTAGGAGCGGCAAAACGGCAAGAAAAAAACTGGAATTTGGGAAATAATATTACAGTACTACTGTATGTTTTAGAACAAAACTAAAACTCCATTCAAGTTTTACAACAGGATGCGTATGCAGCACAACTCTTCAGTGCAATTTGTTCAGTGTAAAACTGATTTACTGTACTTTTGTTTTTAAAGTTTTAAACGTAGGAGCCTATAGTAGTGTAGTGTGGTTTAAAGTGTTTTCAAACTCAACATGGATGGACGTAATTGTTTAAAGGTTAAACTGTATAATGTATAATAAACTTGAAATACGTGATTTGAAATAGATGTGTCTTTTATTATTTTGCAAATAAACTTCTGAATTTCACCTTGTTAAAATTACGTAATAACGTAATTAATTTTGTAAAAGTAAAATTAGATTTAGCCTCCTCACCTCCTGCTGGTGTAATCATGCAGAAATACTAATAAAAATTGAGTATAATATTTCTCTAAAGATGAAACATTTATTTGTTTGTAATTCAAACTACAAATATTATATTTTGTTTTAATAGCGCATTGTAAAATCTCATTAACTCATTAGTAATATGAAAAAATGTTTTACTACTAATTAAATCAACCTGAGCAAATTAGGAGAAAGAAAATAGTATTAACACTTTTTTGTGATGAGTAAAACATTGCAAATTCAATGTAAACTAGAGACAATTTTGGTTTTGGTATAGAGTGCTTTTAACCCTACTGAGCGCTAGGGTCAAATCGCTAGGCTTTGGTCTAACACTACTCAATGACAACGCTACTTTGTATTGAATATTTTACAAACTAAAAATCATCCAATCTCAATAAAACAAAAACCGTTCTAAAGAAAATGATTTAAACTTTAATTTTTGTATTTACATTTTTTTAAACATATATTTATACATGTAATCATCGTTTTAAAATTTTAGTTTTCTGTAAACGTTTTGCCGACTGTAATCGAATTGTTACAATTGATCGTTGCGTGTAAACAGGACATTGTAGCGATTTATTGGAATTGGATTGGATGGTTGGTGCTAACCAGCATTAATTTCTGCGAATCGTAACGATAAATTGGAACGTGTAAACAGTAGCGCTCATTTATCGCTACGCTTTGACTCAGTTTGAAAGGCCGTCCACCGAAAAGGTTGTCGCACTAGTTCGTTGATTCAGTTTTACGTGTTTTTTTACCTTGTGTTGTTTTTATTCAATTGATAGCAAAGCAGCACAAACTCCTCGAGAGTTCTTGACGGAATTTATTGAACTATATCGGAGTTTTACCTGCTTGTGGCTCATTAAGAGCAAAGAATACTCCGACAGGAATAAAAAAGATCTTGCGTACATAGCGCTCGTTCAACAATACAAGGAGTTTGACCGTTGACAGACAGAAACACTGTTGTTAAAAGAATTAATGCATTGCGTACGGTTTATAGGAAAGAACTATCAAAAGTTAAATATTCGTCAATGAAGATTGGACAAGAAATCGTTGCATGTTGCATGTAAACAGTACTGACACTTTCGATTTATTGTAACGATAAATTGTTCGATTTATCGTAGCGTGTAAACCGGGCTTAAAGTTCAATAGTATTCGACCGGGATATATTTTGATAATGATATAGAGATACCTTTGGAGCCGTCAAGATTTTAACTTTCTAAAACTGCCATCCTATCAAAAGTCACTTGCATAGTTCCAAAGATATGGAATTGGACAGATTTCAACCAATAAAACAGCACATTTTGCAGATATCTCTTATAATTCGAATTATTTCAATAGACTTTTTTATATCTATTTATAGACCAAAGTTCAATCTTTCGTTTGGTGTAAAGTAAACTATATTTAATCTAACGGTTTTGTTCGTACAGTTCTGAGAAATACTGACAGATGGGAAATTCAAAACTCGACTTTCTCACTCTCCCAAAGTAGCACCAACGTTTTTTCACACAGAACGTCGTATTTGATGCTTCTGTGAGAAGTTCAATTAGTTTGATCTAATTTTGTGATTCAAGTAAAACTAAGTCAAATACTTTTATGAAATAATAATTTACAAGTATACAGTTCAATTCTTTGATTTATTCTCTACACTTTCTTATAATAATATTTTATATTTGGGCAAGGAATATATTCCTAAATTACTATTCATAATAGGCCTAGTTTTGTTGGAAGTCTTTCAACTGGTGTTTTCAAAATAAGAAATTTGAAATTGATAAATATTTTTATACATTTCTATTCAGGACTAAATTACGAAATATTTTAAATTTATGAAAAAAATTACAAAAATGTTTACTACTTTCTATGTAGGCCTAAAGTTGAACTTTTTCCTTTCGTTACTAAAAGTTTTTGTTTCTTGAGCTAATAACTTTGTAAATTTTATATCAATCATTTTTTTACTAGCATATATAAATTCTTTGAACCTTTCTCTACAAAAAGCTACTGAACACTCTTGGATTGGTTTATAATTACTATATTTGGCGAATTTTTGAAAATATGCTTGTACACGCACCGAAATGGCTTGATTTCGGAAAAACGTTAGCATTAACACTTCTAGTGTTAATGTTAATATTGTGGGGAGGGGCGGCCATTTTGGAGGGTCCATAGGCGCAAAATATGTAGATCCGGCCCTGGTTGGAGAACAAATAAAAATGAAGTTTATAGAATTAACATTAATTAAACAGCCCTTACCGAACCCCCTTAAAAGTTTTCAATTCTTATAAAAATGTAGATTTTATTAAATTATATTTCAATAATTAAAATTAAATATGTTTAGTTGATTTGAGATTTAGAAATAATAATAAAAATATCATCAGACAATGTTCACTTTCTTTCTACTTCTGAATTTTGTAATTTTCTTACATAGTGTAAGCCTACATATCACAAATATTTTTTCCAACTAATCATTTTATAAATTCTAACTGAATAAAATACCTGCAAAACTATTAGAAATGTTGAAATTCTCAAGGACTAGTCAACTGGGGTAAACTTTGGCCCATTGTTGTGTTTATTCACATAAATTTCCTTATATTCCTCATATATAATACAGTATACAATAGTGGACCCGCAATGCTTCGCTATTGCTTGATTTAATTTTAAGGGTAGTTATCCCATTTCATCCTTTTGACTTAAGTAATCAAATTGCAACTTTAATAAAATCCTAACATAAACGCTAGAAATTTAATTGCTTCAAAGGAAATATTGGAGCAAACAGCTGTTTTATCTGTTGTTTTATTCAATTGGTTGCTATGGTAATAAATGTAAATACATATGATGATTCATCAGTCTAGGCCTAACCTAAGATTTTTTCCGACTAAATTTACAAATATTGAAATAAAAAAGGTTTTTATAAAAATTAATGTCAAAAACTAAGGCCAAATATGATTTCTGGCAATGTTACCCCAATTATTTGTTAAAATGTAGATAAATACTGTACAATGAGTAGGGGATAAAATAAAATGAAATTAAACATTCTACAAAAGTAATAAACATGTATTTTGAAAATGTTACTTTTAAAGTTTATCACAAGAACCAAGTCGATAGCTCTTTGATTAACTAACAATAGATCAAATTATCTTTTTCCAAGATTTAGGCCAAAGTTACCCCAGTTGACGGTAACAGCTCCTATTTTAATTATGCTCATTGTTTCATAGTACTTACATTCAGTGGCATAGCGAGGCATCGTTCGCCCTGGAGCAAAAACAATCCAATAGCCTCTACCCCCAACCCCTCCACCAATTGAACCACCAGACAGGTGACTCCATTTACAAGCCACTTTTATCCTCCAATCTGCAGCTCAGGCCGCAGCCAGGAAAAAATTGACTAAATAGGCCTACCCCCCCCCCCACGATGTTCAAAATTCATATCATAATTTTAAAGTTGGCCTTATAGTTTTAGTTCTATAAATATGATTCAGAGCGGTAATTACGTAAATATAACCAGTGCTAATCATATTAAAATTAAATTTAATTGTTTTGTTAATACATTTATAATATAACATTAACTTAAATTAATAAGTCATAATTTATCAAAATTGCTGTTTTTCTCACATAATGGTTTTTTTAGTACTTTATAAATGTCTAATATTGAAGAAACAAAATGAAAACCTTACATTTACAGCTCTTTCAAATTCAAAACAATTGTTTCCTGTACTTTTCAGCTGAAAATGTGGTTATCACTTACTAAAATTAACACTCATCGCTCTCGTTAGTTTGTGGATATTGTTGCCAAACAACTTCAACGTTTTTGCGACATTGTGTTGCGAAGATAATTTTTAGTTTAGAAAAGACCTTTCTGCACTTGCAGAAGTCACTGGCAATGTTAGGAAGATTAAACCTGCATTTACAATATCGGGAAAACTGGTGGTCCTATTTACCTAGTTTTTACCCCAACATAAATAACATGTTTTTGTTACACCTCAGCACTCATTACAGTGATAAATAAGCTATGCACAAGACTCCACCCGCAAGTGTGTAGCCTCCATCTGAGTTAATTACGCTGTGCTGAAAGCCTCACAGCCAGGCCCGTTCGTAAACCTTAAGTACAGTTTACTTACAGTTTACACAGGTCCTACTAACTGTGGTTCTTGTCCCAACAACAGGTCATGAGTATGAGCCTACGACTCGTTCTAAAAATCTTGTGCTTGGACTCCTAATGATAAATTTAGACGCACGTTGCATCATAATGTACTATTTTGACAATTTTTCGCACCCTCGAGGACAAGCGCCCTGGAGCGAATGCTCCACTCGCTCCATTATTACTACGCCACTGCTTATGAAAAAGTTAAAAAGTAGTTTGCTGTAAAATAAAATTTTTAATATTGGAAAGTTTATAATTTCTTACATAACATTTTAGATCTAATAAAATACATAAATATTGCTTCCTATCTAACCAAGAATTCTGTTAGTACATTGTTGTACAGTATTTTAAATATTTACAAAACTATTTCATCAAAACTTTATAAAAAGTTTATGACTTGTGTGTGTTTAAACAAATATACTTGGGACAAGAAATTTTTTCGGGACAATCACTGTCCTTGCTCAAAAAATGACTTGAATCTGGTTTAAACTACTTGTTTTCAATTAAAAACATGACTGAATACATTGTTCATTGTAACTGGGTATCTTATTTTGAGTAAAATAATTTTTATATATGTATAATAAATATAATTTCTGGAATTGTAGCGCCGGTCGCACGTCCCCAGTACGGACTTGATCCACTAAAAAAAATCTGTTTGTCCTAATTTGATGTTAAAAACAACCTTTAGTTGCTTATTATTTATCAAAACAACATATTCTAACGAATAAACAGGTGTATTACACTATAGATAATTTGTAACCTTATATATAACGCTTTAAAACTTGGTCTCCACTCTGTCAAGTAGCGCCGGTCGCAAGGTTCGTAATTTAAGTTTCTTGCCGTTAGATGGTAGGTCGAGCGCCAGTTCCTTGACAGTTGTGAGTGGGATGTAAGTGAGGTCCATTGTGCGTGTGCTCGAATTTCAGCTATTTACTGGTAAGTAATAAATTATAAAATACTTGAATAAACAGGTGTTCTATGTTTTTATACTGTAACATCGGTCGCGATAAGTAAAGCCACAATGATTAGCAGTCAAAGGTTAATATTGCTTCAATAAAATATGCTGGTAGACAGGTTTGCTAGAAACCAATATGGCGACACTAGCATTTTGGGTTACCTCGTAAATAATAATTTTTCATCATGATGTAGCGCCGGTCAAATATAAAGCGACCGGCGCTACTGTTATTGTGACCGGCGCTACTATCTTTGCGATCAGTGCTACTTTTATAACTGGATGTGACGTCTATTGTTACTATTTACCAAATTTACTGCAAAATTGTCCCAAAATAAATAAAAAAGTTTTTATTATTCATAAAATCAAATTTATTTGAAAAATAGCAAACGGCCGTGAAATGCGAATATGTGCGTACTGTATTTACCGATCGCTGTTTAACGGCGGAAATTTTATACAATTGTACATTGTACATAGTAATTTTGCTTAATCGAAATATTCGTTAATCTGGAATGGGTACATCCCCAATAATTTCGGATTATCAGGGCTCCACTGTATTTAACAGCCATTCAATGTTGTATATGGGACATAATAAGCATTATAAACGTGTTAAAATTAAAACATTGTACTAGTTTCCATACATTTGTTCTTTTAAAAGGATGTTCCCGCCAAATATTGTACTTTTAACATTGTTTTGAAATTATAATCGTTTTTCAATACTGAAAGAAAAATATTTTAAAATTTTTTGTGTAGGTGAAAATTTGAACTTTCCTTGTTGGAAACAACTTGTTGCATTCTTCAATATGCATTTTCCTGTATCTATTAGAAATCTGGCAAATATCCGTTGTTCTTCAAAATGTTTCAGACAATGGACAGCAATAGAGGAAGGAAAAAAAGAAAACTCAAGAAGAAATTAGGAAGTACAATCGGGAAGGACAAAGGGAAAGGAGAAGAAAGTTCACAGAAGAACAGCTAGCAGCAAAAAGAAATTATGATAAGAAGTATAAAGAAGAAAAAATTGCTAAGGGACAATGGAAACATGTTACAAATCTGAACCCTCGCGACCTTCGTAAAATCAGACGTCAAACCAGGGAGCGTACAAGACGTTGTAGAGAAACGAAAAAAATGACTGCTCAGTTACTAGATGATACTCCTCCTAATAGTCCTCATTGCCATGAACAAGTCAATGTTATAAATGTAGAACAACTTCTAGGAAGGGCCGGGTCCTCTAGAAAAGCTGTTGGGCGAAAAAGAAAAAATTGATCTAAAGCAAAAGTGTATTATGAGTTGATGAAATGCAAAAAAAAAAGAAGAAGCTCAGAGAAAAAGAGCAGAGAGGTACAAAAAAAAAGTTTCAAAGACTGAAGGAAAAAATAAAATTAATGTCAACACCATCACCTAACACTAAAGTCCAATCAATTTTGGGTAAAACTAAAGTACCAACACCTGTCAAACGAAAGCTTATTTTTTCGGAAATTTTAACGGAACATTTGGAGAAAAAAAGAAAAGAATTAAAAAGTAATAAAAAAAACTTAACGAGTTTTCAGAACTGATCTCTCCAAAAGATCTGAAGAAAAATAAATTGGTTGGCAAAGCAAAACCATTTGTGTCGTACAAAATGGGATGTACAGAAAAGCTATGACAGGACCTGAAAAGAAAAAACGCTTTAAATCGGTAAGCAATGCTATGCTAGTAAGAGCATTTTTGGAGCAAGATATCAACAGCTGGATGTGCCCGGGGAAAAAAGATACTGTTACTCGGAATAAAGTTAAAGTTCAAAAACGAGCGTTACTGGACACACTAAAAAACCTTCACTTGAAATTTTTGATAGAATACAATTTCAAAATGTCCTATACTTTATTCAGGAAATTACGACCTTTCCATATTGTTTGCCCTAAGCTATCTGATAGGGACACCTGTTTATGTATTGAACATGCAAATATGAAACTCATAATTGACAAACTGTATTACCTGAAGGTATTACCTTGCAACTCATTGACGAAACTACTTAAAATTGCTTGTTGCTCTACAAAACGTAAGAGTTGTATGTACAGACGATGTGCTAAGTGCACTTCAGAGTTAAGTGTAGATTTGGATAACTATGATTCTTCACAGTCTGTAGTTTACCGCCAATGGGTAAAAAAGGAAGAAGAGCGTATAATAAAGAAACAGTCAAAGTTTGTAAAACTAACTAGAAAAGAGACTTTCACATGTTCTTTAAAAGAACTCATTGACATTTTTTGGCAGCAGTTTTACAGGATATCTGTCCATACATTTGATATCCATCACCAGTTCAGGTCAATGAAAGTTTTAAAAGAAACCATGGAAATGAACGAGCTTATAGTCCATATGGATTTCTCTGAAAATTATGTGACTAAATATGCCAGTGAACCTCAAGCTTTACACTTTGGAGCTTCTAAGAAACAACTCTCGTTACACACAGTAGTATGCTATAATAAGAGTTTTTCCAATCAAATACAGTCTTTTTGCACTGTATCCTCAAATCTTGATCACGCTGCACACGGCGTCTGGGCTCATCTTGAACCAGTGTTAAAACGTGTTATGGAAGTTAATCCAGAGATAGATACAATCCACTTTCTTTCTGATGGCCCGAGTTCTCAGTACAAGAATAAGAGTAACCTGTATTTGTTGCTTCATCAGTTGCCGAAATTGTTGCCAAATGTAAAACAATAGACATGGAATTTTTCTATAGCCGGTCATGGCAAAGGACCAATGGACGGCATAGGAGTTACAATGAAAAGGACCGCCGATTCAATTGTTCTTCAGGGAAAAGATGTCACAAGTTCTCAAGATCTAATCGAAAAAGTAGCGCCACTATGTAACAAAATTATGTTAATAGAGATCAAATCCGCCGATTTCAATAAATGGGCGTCACACTTACCACCGAAACCCCCACTGGTGAACGGAATCCAACAAGCTCACCAAATTCTATGGCAGGATACTAAGCCACTTACCATAGAGATGAGAAGTTTGTCATGTATAAACTGCAGGTTTAAATTCTGCAAGCATTTTAAAATATTGAAAGGTTACATTTCATTTGAGAGTGGTAAAGCCAAAGTTATTCCTAATGAAGAACAATATCAATTTCCTGCATACCAACAGCCCTTGCGTGATGATAAACAACAGCACATTTGTGATAACATCCAAACACAGTACACTGATGATGACCACACTCACTTACCTGATGAGATCCGCCCGCAATGTCCTGATGATGTGCAGAAGAACTTCCCTAATGATGACCATACTCACTTACCTGATGAGATCCGCTGCAATGTCCTGATGATGTGCAGAAGAACTTCCCTAATGATGACCATACTCACTTACCTGATGAAATCCGCCCACAATGCCCTGATGATGTGCAGAAGAACTTCCCTAATGATGACCATACTCACTTACCTGATGAAATCCGCCCGCAATGTCCTGATGATGTGCAGAAGAACTTCCCTAATGATGACCACACTCACTTACCTGATGAGATCCGCCCGCAATGTACTGATGATGTGCAGAAGAACTTCTCTAATGATGACCATACTCACTTACCTGATGAGATCCACCCGCATTGTCCTGATGATGTGCAGAAGAACTTCTCTAATGATGACCACACTCACTTACCTGATGAGATCCACCCGCATTGTCCTGATGATAACCAGTCACCGATTTCTGATGAATCTCAGCATTGTATCCTTTACATTTTACTTAAGTTTAACTTTAACTCTTTCCACATCCTATCAGTGTTTTCGAAATGTTTAAACATCGTTTTAACAATTTTTAACCTAATCTAACCTAACCAAATTTAACCTATTTTAATCAAATTTAACCTAAATTAACCTGGTTTATCCTAAACTAATGTAGCTTAACCTAACCTAGCCTAACAAACCTAACCTAACTTAACCATAACCTAACCTGACATAACGTAACCTAACCTAACCTAACTAACACTTAAAGAAAACGCTCAATTTCTGACCCAGGGTAATTAATTGAAGGGGGCGAGGTCAGGATTGGGGCGTTTTCATACAAATATGGTTTGATTGTGTGTTTGAATCCTAATCAGATTTTATGTTTACAACATTTACAATGAATTTAATTTCCTTGACTTATTAACTACAGTTAATCCAAGTATTGGATCCTTTGTCGCCGTCATTTATGACTCTTCGTGGTACCCTGGGATCATTGAAGAGTTTACTGGAGATTATCTTCATTTGAATTTCATGGCAAGGAACGGCAACTACTTTAACTGGCCTCATAAGCCAGATCGACAGCAAGTTGCAATCGAATCAGTTTTATGTGAAATTGAAGAAACCCCTAAAAAGGTTTCTTCCCGAAATTACGCCTTTTCCGATGAAAAAATTGCGGAAATTAATGAACTTTGCGAAAAAGAGCTGTTGTAAACTTTAAAACTTGTAGTTATATTTCTTATGTCAACTTTTTAACATTAAACAAATTTTTAAACAGTTGAGGACCAACTAGACGTGTTATTTGTTAAAACCTAATGTTATATAGAAATAGATATTGTTATATTGGTATATTATATCTATCTCATTAGTATTGGGTTCAAATGAGCGCCAATTGTGGTCAAAGTAGCGCCGGTCGCGGTCAAATTATCGCCGGTCGCGGTCAAAGTACGCCGGTCGCGGTCAAAGTAGCGCCGGTCGCGGTCAAAGTAGCGCCG
>JAGFPH010000531.1:184891-230520 GCA_018207615.1 Philaenus spumarius
GGTCAAAGTAGCGCCGGTCGCGGTCAAAGTAGCGCCGGTCGCGGTCACTATGTATATATCATCCATATACTCCATATGCGTCACAGTTGATCTTGTACATAGGTATAGTATTTTTTCTACTTGCATTAGGAATTAAAAAACAAAGGTTTCAATAAAATATTTTACTGAAAATATTTTGTATTTCAGTTGGCTAAATTCTACCGAAAACATTTTTTGTCCCACTTGTGGTGTGTGGGCATGGTTTGCTATGTATGCATTTGGGTGGGATTTACAAGCAGACCTGGGTTTCAAAATGCTTATGCCTAATCACACTCTTGGAGGGAGCTCACACGAAGGTGTTGAGAATAAGAATAATAATAAATATTGTAAACACATTAAATTCTTTATTATTTCTTATGGAAAGATTTGATTATTATTGGTATTGACATTTACTTGATTTAGTCTCTTTTATTGGGGACCATGATCCAGCTGGTTTACCATTTTTTAATATTTTAGGTGTTGCTTCTTGATAGTATTTCATTTCCTAATTTTATAATAAAGCCAAAGTGCCAGTTATTGTTTATTTTATGGCAAAAAGCACTGATGAACTATTATTACCCAAAATCACTGTTTATTTTCGCCCTACTAGACAAACACCATAGACCTTGAGTTTTAGAATCCATGAACGCTAACCATCAGACAAAGCTGCCTAGTATTAATTAGTTCAGGTAAGAGAGTTTTTTTAAAACTTAAGTAAATGTGAGAACAATAAAATGATATAACATCAAAGTGCATAAAACGAACCCAAAATAAAGGATGAAAAAGCAATAAAGCAGTTTTTGCCAACTGGAGTTTATTAAATGCCCAATATAGCTAAGTATAGTGTAGTTTTATATAAGTATAGTTATGATAGTCTAGGAACTGTAATTATTAGCACAATAATGTGCTGCATCCTAGGTGTAACCTCAAACCCAAGTGGTTTTGTATGGCACAATTTATTCTAATTCCAACGTGCTAAAACAGTATAAATTAGTTTGTTTTTTAACAGTAATTAAAAACTATCCAATGAACAGCTGATTATGGATAATACTTTTTTTTTTGTTTTTAAAGGCGAAAAACTTAGGTGGTTATCATCGCCTATTGGATAATACTCAATCTCATTTCTATTCCACTCTATTTCCAACATTCTAAAACAGTATAAATTGGCTTGTTTATAAACAGCTGTTTTGATCGCTTTATTTACTATTTCGTTGTTATTTTATAACCAACATGGCAACCCATAAGACCCTATGTTAAAAATTTTCAACTTTTAAATTAGATTTTCTCCAAAAATTGCATTTTTACATGAAATACAACTATATGGGTATACTTAAAAATCAAAACTACACCTAAATACAAAATTTCTTTGAATTCGTTAGAGCCGTTTTCGAGATCCGCGACAGATAAAAAGTTACAAAGATAGATACAAAAATTGCTCATATAAAGTAATAGGATTGCTGAAGTCTTGCCATTAACTTAATTGCATGAAATAATTTACTTTATTGCTTAAATTAAAGTAAAAACTTAATATGATATCAAAGTCAATCATAGCATCACCAATCGCCTAATAATGTGATTGTGACTAGAAAAGAAGAAAGTACTGGGGAAAACAAATCAACTAATATCAAATATTTCATCCAATATTGTTTTTAATTTAAATTTGATATGGAAAACTAATTAGAACTTAAGGATTCTCCTATATTTTATTGCTTATGGGTGCAGCCTACTTCAAAAATAAGAATTTCATAATAGCAGAGCAGTCACCGGATAATCAAAAGTAGATGTTATATTTATGTATGATATAAATGCCAGTAATATAAAAGTAATGAATTGTAAAAGTAATGATGAAGGTAAGAAATAAACTGTCAGGTTTATATTTTTTTAACAGGATTTACATTGTTTTATGTCCCAAAACACTTTTCTTCTTTTGAAAATCTGGCAAGAAGATGAAAATAATATTAAGTCTAATATCTTTGAAGCATTAAAGACAAAAATGTATGCTCTAGACTGAAAACAACTAAAATCTCTAGGATTACTCTGGTAGATAATTTGACCTTCATATCACTAAGGATAGGAGGCTAACAAATTGTTAAAGGTATTGTAAAATTTTGTTTTGAAGAGACAATTCCTTATTAATTAATGAAACAGAAATGTCTTTTATTGTTTATAATTAATTGTATACTTACCAGTTGCAGTAATCATGAGTAATGCTGGAATGCCGAATGCAAGAGGATAACATGAGTCTGCTCCTAAACAATGCACATCTAGGCGTAAGATAGGCGTGAGATATGTGGAGATCAAACTTCCAGCGTTGATGGAGAAATAGAATATACTGAAAAACTGAGCTAACTGTTTGGCTTGCTGTGGCAATACAAATTGATCTCCACCAAAGGAGGAGACACAAGGTTTTATTCCTCCTGTTCCAATTGCGATAAACAGAAGTCCCAGTAAACTGCATACTCTGAGTGAATCAATCAAATTAATTAGTTATTTAATATGTCTGTCTGTTACTAATATCAAAAATTGATAAATCTTCATTAAAGTTTAGTATGCATACAAATATAAGCCTACCTTTGTGGCAGACCTAATTCTGGAGAAGAGGATGTTGATATAACTATGTTCCCAATCACATATACAATTGACAGGTAAACAATGGTCCTGGAAAAATAGTTCAAGGATACGTTTATTACAATTTTAAAATTTAATACAAACCCAAAGTTTAAAAAAATTATGAGTAGTGTACATATTTAAATTATAATGTAAATATTTCAGCCTGGCAATGGTTTAAGCAAAAAGTTAGTTATAAAGCAAATTAATGAAATAATTATAAAAAGTTGTTTTATACTGTCATAATTATGTATCTCAATTTTGAACAACATCGTACAATTTAAATTGATTCTCAATTGTCTATCACATATGTTGTATATTTTTTGTATGTTTTTACATAACTACATTCAACAGATGATGATTGGATTATACTTTAAAATCAATCTTTCCAAACCCATTTACAGAATTGATAAACACGTGTCTCCATAAAAACTGACCTTCTTTCAGGGGCGGATCTAAAATTGAGCAAAGGGGGGGGGACTAAATACCACCCGGAAAAATTTTGTAAAAAATAGCCTCTAAAAACGTCATTGCAGTTTAAGACTACCAAAATCATAACAAAGCTAATAGGAAAAACCCTTTTCATCACACTGTATCGTAAATAGTCACTTTCAATATCAGCTGTGAGTATTAAAAATAGCGTTTTCTCGGTGTAGATCGGAAAAATCAGCTGGAGATTTTTGCCGATCTCTAAATTAGTTATAAATTATAACACCAGTAGCGCTATCAATAATAATTATGATTTGAAATGTCGTCATGTTAATTTATTAGATAAAATAACGATTTTAACAAAGAAAGAAACGTTGTGAGTAACAATAGAAACTACATTTTGATACTATTTACAACTATTAAATAAATAAACTTTTAACTTATTATTTAAAAAAGTACATCAGTACGTTTATGTTATAAATTTTAGGCAACCCAAATAAGAACAAACATTTATAAAGTTATCTTCCTTTATTTAGGCTTCATAAGAATAACACTTTTATTTTCTAATAAGAGCATAAAAAATAAACAACATAACCATAGTAACCAAAGTATTTGTGCAAAGAGGTAGAATATAAGATAATATATCGTCGCTTAAGAAACAATACCGCCTAACTAACATTTTTAGCGAAATTGAGTTATTGATACCAGCGCATTCTACCGGATCTCAAGCATCAACTAAAGGTCGCGGTTTGGCTGAAAAAAATCAGATAGCAGCACAATCGCGCTGAAAAGAAACCGCCAATCTACACAAAGCACAATGCTTAGAAACAACACCGCCTAACTACAGTTATTTACTAGCTAAAACCGCCTATCTAAAATTCATTAAGAACTAACACCGCCTAACTACAAAATTATTTACTAGCTAATACCGCCTACCTAACATTCATAAAGAACCAATACCGTCTATCTACAGCTAGTTTAAGAACCAATACTGCCTAACTAACAAAGTAAATTTATTAAATTAGATTTATATTTTTCAAAGGCAGAAAAGTAATTCAAATCATCTTTTTCAAATTAAAATAGCATTATATTAAATATCCCTTTAATATACTTGAAAATAAACAGTTTTTGGTCCCTAGTGTAAAGTTGCTGAAATGTTAGTTAGGCTGTTTGTTTCTTAAGCGACAATATGCTCTCTATGAAAACTAAGTTTAATCACCATAGAAAAATATATACTATAGCACTCCCTATCGATTAATATTTTATAAATTAATCGTTCACATTCATTACAATGTTTCTCAACTGAATAAATCTTTCCTTACTCAAGGCTTTGGTAAATATATCAGCCAAGTTGTTATCACTACTTACATACTGGACATCAATAATACCTTTTTGAAAAAGATCTTTTATGCTTTTATGAAATGAGCTCTAATATCAATATGTTTTGCCCTTTTGGAATTCTGGAAGGTTTTTGCAAGTGAAACTGCGCTTACATTATCAACATTAAGACAGGTCTTTGAATTTTCACTTTCACAAAACACAGACACTAAGCCAATAAGATTCACTAACTCTTGTGCACCCGCAGAAGCTACGTAGTATTCCCCTTCCATAGTAGAAAGTGCAACACAGGACTGCTTCTTCGAAAACCATGAGACAGAGTTTCCTCCATAAAGTGCTACAAACCCACTTGTACTTTTCCTGGATTCAATATCTCCTCCCCAGTCAGCATCTAAATAACCTTGAAGTTCTGGGTCTCCTTTGTAGAACTTTAATCCCACTCAAATAGTGAAGAACTCGCTTAGATGCTTTCCAGCTTAAATTTGATGACGATGATACAGCATAAGAAATGTCAGGCCTTGTGATGACTGCAACATATATCAAACTGCATATGAGGCTTCTATATGGCACTTCATTATTTATTTCATCTTCTGATAGTTGAAAACCTTTTTCAAGTGGAGTTGATACGGGGTGGCAACTGTCCATTCCATAGTCTTGTAACAGTCGGTCAATGATTTTAGTCTGTAGGACCTCGATACGATTTTCAGTTCTCACAATTTCCATTCCAAGGAAGCATTTGGCATCTCCCAAATCTTTAACTTTAAATTCTTTAAAAAGATAAGAAATCAAGTTGTCAATTTTGTCTGTGTCACCAGTTATCAATGCATCGTCAACAAACAAAAGCAAATATATGCCTTTTGCACTGTAAAGACAAAAATCATATTTGGATTTTGAAAATCCGAACTTTTCAAGCTTTTTATTGATAGTGTCATTCCAGCACTTAGGTGACACTCTCAGTCTGTAAAGTGCACGTTTTAATTTATACACTTCACTATCACTTTTTACACCTTGAGGTCTTTTGACGTACACATCTTCTTTCAAAGTGCCGTTCAGAAATGCTGTTGGGACATCAATCTGTTTTAAAGACCAATCACTGTTCACTGCTTTTGACAATAGAATCCTTACAGTTGAAGTCCTTCCTACAAACTCATCCAACATCAATGGCTGTTGGAAGCCTTTTGCCACTAACCATGCCTTTTTAGTTTCATCGTCCTTTATGCTGAGAACCCATTTTAGTTCAATGGCCTTTTACAGGTGGTAAAATAGCAGGATCAAATGTACCTAGTTCCTCGTGTGACTTAAGTTCTGTATCAATTGCTTTCTTCCAATCATCATTTTTTGCTGCTTTCTCAAATGTTTGAGGTTGAAAACTTGTCAGAAGACAATAAGCATTATAGACATCATAATCTTGCAAATATGAAGGTTTTTTCTTCTCTCGGATGGGCCTCATTGTTCTACTTGGTGATTGTGAAGTATTTATGTCTTCTCCACTGTCTGATTCAAATTCACCTTCTCTTTCAACCATCATCTGTGGTACGTTTGCTGGTCTTGGAAGTTTTGTTGGACTCTTTTGGTATACTTTCATGTTGTCCTCAGGCTGTTGAAGAACAATTTGGTTTGATTTAAAATACATTGCATTTTCGTCAAACCTCACATCTCGTGACATTACAACTCTTCTATCTTCAGGATTCCATATCCTGTATCCTCCTCCACAATACCCGGTCATAACTCCTTTTTTGTCACGTGGGTCAAGCTTTATTACATTTAGGTATACAAGTATACCAGACTTGGCATCCAAAAACTTTAAGTTTGGGTAAGTTTTGCTGACCATACCATAACAAACTTGGATTGGTCCCTCTCTCTAATACAGTTGAAGGACACCAGTTTAATTCATAAACCGAACATCTCAATGCTTCTCCCCACAATTCTTTAAGCACAGCTGAATCTACAATTTTAGTACGAACCATATTATTTAGTAATGTTCGATTCATGCGTTCTGATTTTCCGTTACTCTGGGGACTATAAGGTAATGTATATTGAATCCTAATACCTTTAGACTTAGCAAAAGCTTTAAATATATTAGAGGTTACCTCACCTCCATTGTCCACTCTAATTCTCTGTACTTTAACTCCATGCTGAGTTTCTATTTGTTTTACATAGTTCATTATATTTTCTTCAGCTTCACTCTTAAATTTGAGTAAATTAACTATAGCCTAGTAAAGTGAGAGTAATTATCTATATAATAGCTTGGAAATACATATCTATTTCCATCGTGATTTTCAGGGTTTACTGGACCACATATGTCTGAATGAATCAATAATTATTGTCCAATAAGCGTTGACTTATTATATTTTCTCATGAATGGTAATCTAGTTGCCTTACCTACAATACAAGAAGCTCATTTATCTGATGAGTATAAAATGAGTCAGTTATGAGTTGGAGTTTGATGAGAGAGGTTGTGTCTAAGCTGTGCCTTATCTTGACTAAGAGTACAAAGTCAACTAGCATGAAGGGAAGTGTGCATTACTGAATTTGTTGTTTTGTTTAATGTAAATGTTGGATGCAGTTGTGCTGTTTGTTGGATAAAGTTTAATAGTTTTTTATATTGTTTTATGCAATGGCTGAATGTGCAGTGTGTATGAAATCAGTGTCTGCAAGAAGCGCTAACGTAACTTGTAAAGACTGCAATAAGGTATATCATATTAATTGTATAAAAATGAGTAAAGAAGATTTCGATATTATGGTAACTGAAAATCAAATATAGCGTTGTAGTCCTTGTGCGATGGAACGTAGGAAAATTATTGTATTGGAAGCTTCAGGAAGTAAATCGGTTACGCTGGATGATTTATTCAATTTAATGACAGAAATGAGATATGATTTTAAAAGAGTAGAGTCAAACTTAGGAAACTCACTTGAACTGTGCTATACAGAGGTTGCAGAATTAAAGGAATCTGTTCGGCAGACTAACGTAAAAATTGATCATCACATTGAGAAGATTGGAGAATTGCAAGCGGAAATAAATATTTGAGGGAACAAGTTAGTATTTTAAATGTTCGTTTGGATGATATGGAGCAATACTCGCGTAGAAACACACTTGAAATATTTGTAATACCTGAAAAATTTAACGAAGATATAATTATCACGATTAAAGAAGTTGGGCAAGCACTGAATGTCCCAATAGAAAGTTCAATGATAGACGCCTGTCATCGTCTTGGAAGAAAAGAAAATCGGGTAGGACCACAAGGAATTATTGTTAAATTCGTGTGCAGATTTGATGCTGAGGAATGGCTGCAGAAGCGACTAGTAAAAAAGGATCTCTCTACACGACATATGGGTCTCCCCATGGATCAGCCGATTTACATCAATGAAAGTTTAAGCCCGGGATGACGCAGATTATTTGCTGCTGCAAGATCAGCGAATAATGAAAAAGGCTACAAATACTTGTGGATAAGAGGAGGACGTATAATGATGAGGAAGTGTGAAGGTAATCCAGTGTTGGTTATTAGTAAAATGGAAGATATACTTTTAGCGTAGGCAATTAATAAGGTATAATGAAGAAAGATAATAGTATTCGCTTCAAATTAATTAATAGTTGCTATACTTGCGCTAGTATTCTAAAGATAAAGAGATTCTATTTATTTGTTATATTTCTAATTATAATAATATACATGGTTACTTTTATAATTTAATGTTAACATAGTTTCTTATGACGGAAAAAAATAGTAATTTTAATTTAACTCTTGTGTCCCAAATATAAGGAGTATGAGGAAAAATTTTGATTTGTTTTTGCTACTGTATATATTAATTCTTTAATTGAACTGCCACATGTTATAGTTCTTACTGAAATATGGATAGATTTCTCTAAAGTTGAACTTTATAATATTGAAGGGTATAAGCTGTTTACTAAATGTGATAATAGAAATAGAGCTTGGGGTGTGGCTGTATTTGTAAGTGACTTTTATCAGTGTGAGGTTTTACCTTGGACTTTGGAATCTGCAGATTGTTTGCAGGTTAAGTGTAGGTCGGTAGGAATTGAGTTTGTAGTATTGGCTGATTATAGACATTGGCAATCAGATGTAAATAAATTCATCCAAGAGTTTAAAGGTAGTTTTGAATGTTGCTTATATAAGAATGAATTTGTACTAGGAGATATGAATATTTATTTGATGAGTAATTCATTGCATGTAAAAGAATATTGTTTGAATATGGCTTCAAAAGGACTTAAATGTTTAGTAGATGAACCTACAAGAATTTCCTTGAACTCGAGTTCATGTTTAGACCATGCTTATGTTAGAATAAATAATAAGTATAGTGCAAGAGCAGAGGATCTGCATTTGGCTATTACTGATCACAGTTTGGTATATTTAACAATCTCAGGCAATGTTGAATTTCAGAACATTAGGCAGTCTAGGGTTTTTTATACAACTATTGACTATGAATAGTTGAATACTTATTTAAGTCAGACGTGCTGGAGGAGAGTGTATGATTCGTCTTCGGTGAATCATGCATTTGGTATTTTTCTAAATTTATTGAAACAATGTTTGAATAGTGCAACACAAACTAAAATAATTAATAAATCAGTCAGGCCCCTGAAGCCATGGATGACAATAGTTCTTAGTAAAAAAATTAAATGGTGTAATAGTTTGTTTAAAAAGTTAAAAGATCAGCCATATAACATTAAACTTAAAAAATATGTACAACGCTATAGTGGCAGATTGAATTTGGAAATAAAGAAACAAAGAGAACTTTTGTTCGAAGAGAATTGTTGTTTGTAGAGAATTTTGGATGTAAGATCCTTTGAAAATAGTAAGGGAGATATTGGAGCTCAATGGAAAGTGGTAAATGGGATATTGGGGAATCAGTGTGGGAACAATAATATAGGAACACTAAGGAATAAGAATGGTTATTTAGTAGATAGGCTGGAAGTAATAGCAGATGTATTTAATGATTATTTTTGTGATATTCCAAAAGTACTGAGATCAGGAGTGGATAAGCTCTCTGAGGATGACAAAAGTTTTTATACGATGCATTTTGGGGGATTGGCTAACTCTGCTGATAGTTCCTTTTTTATGCACGGAGTTACTGAACAGGATGTCTCTAAGATTATTAAATCATTAAAACCAAAAAGTCACCAGGGTTAGACAGAATAACTTCAAATTTAGTTAAGTATATAGAACCTCAAATTTTAGCAGTACTTACTTTTTTGTGTAATTTGAGCTTTAGTACTGGTACATTTCCAAATTGTTTGAAAGCTGCAGTTGTGGTGCCTATATTTAAAAAGGGTGACAAACAAAATTCGGGTAACTATAGGCCAATAGCTTTGTTATCTGTATTTTCAAAAATTACGGAAAGATTAATGAAACGAATGTTGGTAACGTTTCTGGAGAAGAACAAATTTTTCAGTAGGAATCAATATGGCTTCAGATCTGGTCTTAGCGCAGAGAAAGCACTTCAATATTTTGTTAATAACATTTATCATTCTCTGAATGTGAGATGGAAGGTTGCTGGCCTCTTTATTGATATTCAAAAAGCATTTGATAGGTACGGTGGACCATTCTATTCTGTTAGACAGATTGTGGTCTGCTGGCGTGAGAGGACTACCTAATAAATGGTTCAGTAGTTATCTGTGGGGAAGTACCCAAAGGGTAAGAGTATGGAGTTTTGGGAAGTGAGGGAGAGATAAAGTATGGTGTTCCTCAGGGATCTGTACTTGGAGCGGTTCTTTTCATTATATATGTAAATGATTTATGTAATAGCAAATTTAATGGAGAAATTACAGCCTTTGCGGATGATACAGCATTCCTTTATAAAGCTAACTCAATAGATGTACTTCTCAGCCAAATTACTGAGGATTTGAGACATTTACGACTTTTAAAAAAAGGCAAGGAATATGTGACAGGAAATGTAATATACCATCACATAATATGCAAAAATAAAGATTTAGATGGGTGTTTATGTCCGAAGATTAATCAATTGAATAACATTAGGTACTTGGGAATAATACTGGATGAAAGAATGAAATGGAATTATCACATAAACAAATTGCAACGTGAATTGATTTTTAAAAATAACAAATTGTTTCAAACAAGCCGACCAAATATCCCACAAAAACCCCAATACATGCCAATTCGTAAACAAATGATTAACCATCAATTCCATCAACAAAATCCTTACAGACAGCCTGCACAACCTAATCCTAACTGGGTAAACAGACAACCCCACAACAGTCAACCACAAATACATTTTGTACCTAACAGTGTTAAAAAACAAATCAAACTTATCAACCACCGCCCATGAGTATCTCTACACGTCAGACAGGGAACACGGTTAGACAAAATAAATTTTACCACATGGTAGGGAAACCAATAGACGAGGAAAATTACGATCATTCGTTAGATCAACTGACAGAACAAATGATAGACTGTTACCTATCGGAAGAATTAGAACCGGACTATGGCCTTGAAAACTATAACGATTATAACGAAATTGACAACTCATTGCAGGAAGATAACGCATGCGGAGTAACACCCGAAAATGAACAAGCTCAAAATCATTTTTTTTAGGATTTACTATAATGAAAAGACATTTTACATAATGCACATTGAAGACAGCACTAACGAATTACCATATATTATCGACCCCAAAACTAACCTAAAAATATTAATTGACACAGGTAGCACCAGATCTTTTGTTAACAAAAAGCAGTTAGCATTTCAGCTATTCAAAGACACATTGAAACAAGAACTCTTTGAAGTTTCCACAGCACACACTGTCTCCAAAGAAAAGTTTAGTTAAGAACTACCCTTACTAGGAAAGAAACAAACAAAATTTTACTTATTTAATTTCCACAAAAACTTTGATTTACTACTGAGACTCGATAATTTGAAAGAATTAAAAATACATTTAGATTTCACTCATCATCAACTAATATTTTGCGGAAAGAAAATTCCTATACATTATTTCAATACAGAAACAAAAAATAATAACAATTCTAACGATAATGTTAGGCCTCCAAAGAAGTTCACAAGCCATCTCATTAAAGCAAGATCAAAACAAATAATAAAAATAAAAGTAGCAAATTTAAACAATGGAGAAGGGATATTATCGTTCAAACAAGTCAATGGACTAGAAATACCTCAGTGTTTAGTGAAAATTACAGAAGGGGAAGCCCTTTGTCCTATTATAAATATTTCCACTGAAGACCGAAGTCTAACAGCTGAACCTTTAAATGTCGAATCACTAAAAGACTATGAAATCTGTAAATATGACAAACAAAAAATCCACAATGAAAATAGCCCTAACCTAAATTTTTTAAATCAAAAAAATTAATTAAACTTTACAAAAATCAGAACAGACCATCTGAATTCGGAAGAGAAAAATGAAATTTGGAAGTTATTAAAAGAATATCCTGACATATTTTATTCGGAAAATGATGACCTAACCTTCACAAACAAAATTAAACATGAAATCATAACGACGGATGAAATCCCTGTTTATTCAAGAAATTACCGTTACCCAGAAATTTATCAAAAGGAGGTAGATAAACAAATACGCAATATGGTAAATCAAAAAATAATACAACCTTCACAGTCACCGTGGAATTCACCCGTTTGGATCGTCCCAAAAAAAAACCAGACGCGTCCAATAAGCCAAAATTTAGACTAGTGATTGATTTCAGGGGTCTAAATGCTAAAACTATAGATGACAAATTTCCTCTTCCTAATATAACTGACATGTTAGATAAACTGGGAAGATCTCAATATTTTAGTACTCTCGATCTAGTATCTGGTTTTCATCAGGTGGAAATGAACCCTGATAGTGTCGCCACAACTGCCTTCTCAACAGAAACCGGCCATTATGAATTTCTACGGATGCCGTTCGACCTAAAGTATAGCCCTCCGACCTTCCAAAGAATTATGAATAATATTTTAAGGGGAATTCAAAATGAAACGGCTCTTGTTTATTTCGATATTTTAATTTACGTACTCTACTAGCTTAAAGGAACACATAGATGGAGGGAAGTTTTCAATAGATTGAGAGAAGCCAACTTTAAAATGCAACTCGATAAAACAGAATTTCTAAGGAAGGAAGTAGCCTATCTGGGACATATTGTAACACCCGAGGGAGTTAAACCCAATCCCGACAAAATTAAAGCCATAAAGAATTACCCAATTCCGAAAACCACAAAAGAAATCAAAGGATTTCTCGGATTACTAGAATAGGCCTACTACAGAAAATTCATTAAAGATTTCGCAAAATTGACTAAACCACTGACTCACTGTTTAAAAAAGGAAATCAAAATCTACATCAATAAACCTGAATACGTAAATAGTTTTGAAATATGAAAAGACATCTTATGTAATGAACCTCTGCTACAATATCCTGATTTTGAAAAGGAGTTCATACTGACAACAGCCACCGCAATCCTATCCCAAATGAAAAACGGAGCAGACCTACCAATAATTGCTTACGTCAGCAGAACGCTTAACAAAAGCGAAAAGCAATATTCAGCTATAGAGAAGGAACTCCTTGCAATAGTTTTTGGAACTAAATATTTCAGATCTTACATATACGGTAGGAAATTCAAAATCTATACGGATCATAAGCTTCTACAGTGGTTATTTTCAGTTAAAGAGTCCAATTCCAGGCTACTAAGATGGAGACTGAAATTAGAAGAGTACGACTACGAGATAAAATACAAAAAAGGGAAATTGAACAAAAACGCAGACGCCCTGTCAAGAATACAGCTAAATATCACTGAATAGAAAGTATACGATCAAGATCCTGCAGATGAAGATTTAGACAGAATAATAGCCGAAGCAACTAAATTACACTTTCCAGAGTTAAAAGACAATGAGTCAATGATCGCACACTTTGACGCACATCGACAAGTCAAGAGAAAACCAGCGATGAAGATGACCAAACTCCGACGGGAATACGCAAGTCGGAATACCTATCTCGGACGAACCGGTAAACTTCAGGAAAAATCAAATCTTTCTAACTCTTGTAAATCACCAACCAAAAAATATAAAAATACTAAAACTATTCGGAACCAGTAAAATGAGACTAATAGTTGGAAATATCTGAAAATAACTTCAAAAATGACATCATTAAATTTATAAAAGAATACTTAGTGCCTAATGTTAAATATAGTATTTTTTTTGAAAACGACTTTTACGAAAGATTTGCAGCTTGTGTAGCGAAAGACTTTAAAAACTCAAAACTATGTTTAACTAAATGTAACACTAAATTGTTAGATGTAACCAAAGAAGTGGAAATCCAGGAAATAATAGAAAATTATTATACGAGTAAAACTAACCACCGTGGTATACAGGAGACTTGTGAACAAATTAAACAAAAATACTATTGGCTAAATATTTACGCATATCCAAAATTTTATAAATAATTGTGAAATTTGTTTATCTGTGAAATACGAGCGAGTACCATTAAAGCTCGAAATGAACCTTACACCCACACCATCAAGGCCATTGCAAATGTGCATGTAGATAGCATATCGCTAGAGAAGAGTATGTAGGTTTCTTAGTATCGTTGACGGATCCTCTCGTTATGTACAAGTGTGGCCGTGTTGGAGGCGCCCACGCGCTTGAAACAGCTGATAAATTGTTAGAATACTTTACGCATCACGGTGTCCCTGAAGTTATCGTTTCAGACAGTGGGACTGAATTCAATAATAAAGTTATCAAGGAAATGAGGGAACTGCACAGGATTAAAATACACTTCACAAGTACCCAAAATCCATCTTCTAATGGACTAGTTGAAAGATTAAATTCTACACTTATTGAACATATCAGGCTTTTAAATAATCAGGTTGAATTTTAAAATTAAAATATAACAAAAAAGGTAAAGTATGCAGTCATTGTTTATAATAATAGTATACATTCGGTAACTAAACTCACACCTTTCGAGATATTATATGGACATATCAACCCTAACAATATTTTGAATATTGATATTGAATATCGATTAATTAATGATTACGTGATAGATCACAAAGAAAAAAATTAGGAAGCTATATGAACAAGTTCAAATACGCAATCAAAAAACTAAAGAAGATATACTAACTAAAAGAAATTTAAATAAAGAGCCATTACCGGAAGTGCCCAAGGATGTTTACGTAAAAACATTACAAAAACAAAATAAAGTCAAAAACAAATGCAATAATGAAGAAATATCATCAATAAATAGGGAAAGGAAAACTGCCGAAATTAAACCCAGACATCACAACACCAAACAAAAAATTCACCTGTCAAAAATTAAGAGACCACGGAAACTCAAGAAAATAAGCAAAAATCTAAATCCTATTCCAGGTTCCTTGAACGAGCGGCTACCCACAGAGCAGAGATCAAAGACATCTCCACCAACTTAGGAATAATTTAGGACTTGCTAAACTGAAGTCGTCTTATCATACGTTTGTTCATTATTTCAATTTAAGAGATTTTGTTTTACAAGTACTGTTTACAAGTCATGTTGAAAACTATTATAATAATGTACTAAACCATTTTACAAGCAATTGTAAAAACGCCAGCCTAACTAACTGGAAATGTAGAATTTGTGACAGACGATGGAAATAGAATTAGAGATATTGTAAGTTATTTTAAATTCTTCATCAATCATAGACCTACTAGGGATATTGTTAAAGAAAAATTAGAAATTGTTTTGTTAGAAAATACTAATAATATAAGAAATAGAAGGGGAATAATAGATGGTCTAGGATCTGTGTTAAGAGTAATCACATGTAATCTAGATGCCTACGATGGCAAAAGGTATGATAATATATTGGAACAAATTAGTAGTAACCAAAGAGACATAACCAATCCATTAGAATATCAATACTCTTTCAGTGAAAATATAATTATAGAATATAATAAAACATTTAATATTATTGAACAGAACATTATTGAATTAAAATCTAAAATTATTGATGTAAATAATAACCTAAATGATTTTTTAGCTTTAGAAAAACTTAGAAACATACTTAATCAATTGAATATTTTGTATAACATGTTATTGCAAGTAGTGATTGATTTTGAAAATTCTTTGACATTTTGTAAACTTGGTGTACTACATCCCAGTGTCATTTCAATTAAAGAATTGTATTTGGAAATAAAGAAAATAGAAACATATTATGACAAACAATTACCAATTGAGCCGAAACCAGAAAACACGTGGGAAGTAGAAAGCCTATTAGAAGTAAGTTGTAAAATAGATGTAGAAAACATTGTATATTTTCTCAATTTACCAACTGTCGAAAAGTCTGATTTTAATATTTACCAATTACGTTCTGTACCCACTATGTATGATGAACAATATGTGACTGTAATACCCACTGTTAATTATATGTTATTCTCTAGCTCTGTGACAGTAATTGTAACCATAAGATCGATTCCAAATACTTTTGCTCATTAGAACAAATATCACACGAGACAACGGACTGTGAAACAACTATAGTCAAAGTCAATAAAGCAGACATGTGTAAATATATAGCCCTAGAAGTTACCGATAATTTTATTGATTGGATCCCTGAACTTAACCAACTTTCCGTACCAAAGAAACTTTAAAATTAGTTAACCAAGAAGAAACTAATATAATCACCCTTCAAGATATATTTCTGATAAAACCCAACAATAATACAATTATATATAATAATAAAAAGCTCTTCCATATGTCTAGAACTAAAGGAGAACAGCCAAAGCTCCTGGAAGTTCCAGAACTGAATCTACAAGAAGATCAACAGCCAGAGTTTTCGGTAAACATAAGAAAATTAGAACTTGATGAAATTAATCTTAATACTATTTCCAGAATTGATGAACAGATGGCGGTTACCAAAAATATCAGTGTTTGGACCATTGCACTATATGGAGTTGTGATTGGAGGACTTCTATACATACTGCTCAACAAGTTTCCCAGGACAACCCCGAGGATGGTTGCGCATCCCCAGAAGTTTTGTTTAGGGATGGAGGAGTTATGTAGAGGATTTTAGCTCAAGTAGTATTGTAGTTCGTAGAATATTATAGTTTTTAGCACAGTAAGCATTGTCATTGTTTTCACGCAAGAGCGTTAGCTAGCTAGTGTTAGTCGAGGTTGCACTCAGTGCACATTAAATGTACTTTGAATAATTAATAAGTTTTAAAGGTATATTAAAATCTTCTTCAATTACTAAAAGAGAGTTTTTTTTTAAAGACACATCCTCGAAACCAAACCATAACTTATATATATAGATATTTTTTGCCAACACTTATCCACCATATTATTTTAATCATCTTAAACTTTATGCTTTCATATTCATCACAAAAAACATCTATTGTAAATGCATCGAATTTCAAGTCAATCTTTTTAAGTAGAAATAGCTAAAAACCATTCTTAACAAATATGTTCAGTCAAGCTAATAGAACTTTTTTTAAATAAAAATGAGAAATAAACTGGTATCTCAGTTGGCAAGGTGGTGATGTCATAAATATAAGTTCCACAGTTTGAATCCAGCTATTTTCATTGGCTATTTCCATAAGTTATTCAGCAAAATAAATATACGGGATATAAGTGTGACTTTCAATTCACAGTGCCATTTAAATTGTATTCCTCTTTCAACTCTTTAGCTTATTAATAATATGACAGCATTATTTTTCTGACTGTCCACTTTACAACTTTAATTTCAATAATAAAAATGTTTAATTATTAAACTCGAACATTTTGATATTATGTAATTTTTGATTTTGTATTTAATGTCTTTTTAAATTGTAATTATTAATTTATTTTATTGATACTATTAATGAATAATATTTAGTTAGGCATATATAAAAGTACACATTTATTAATTCATTGTCATGAATACATTTTTCATATTGTATTAAATGAATTTTTAGGAGTAGCCCAAGGATTGTATAAATCCACTAAAATTAACACAATTAAATGTATTTACAATTAAAATTATTATAACACAAATTTCTGAACTCACATAGCTCGATTACTACAATCTTACTAAATGAACAGTATTTTGTTTCTATTTTATAAATAGTGAAAATACTTGTAATAAAACATAAAAATAATGACATTTTGATCTGATACTATTTTAGTATTAGATGTTTATTATTGTATGCGACTGAAGTAGGCTTAAAGTAGCATATCATTCCATGAAAGAGTTCAAACAGTGTTCAAAATTGTGTTCAAAATATTTATGGATAAAACAAATGTCGGCCTAGAATAAATATATCAGAAATAATATTCAAAATTGATGATAAAAACTAATTAAATACTTTTTAATCTCACCATTACACCCCACTCAGATATGGTCATGGAAAGAACCCCATACCACTTACGGTACCAAGTTTAATGGAAGATAACAGACCTAACATTTGAAAGAAATATTTTTAATTAACTGTTTTGAGACTACATTTAATGTATAGTTACATAAATAAACATTATTTTTATATCATTTGAATATCCCCTTTGACTTATTGTAACTACGCCACTCTATTGCGTACTATTTCGGTTGAGAAATAGCAATTATACATTTTAATGCAGCGTATTTTAAATATAATCCCAGATTTAATTTTTATAGTTTAACAATTCAAAATATATAATTTTTAATGGTTAGTTAAAAAAAAAACAAAAAAACTTTGAAACAGAATTACCTGAATTTTCCAAGGTATGAATCAGCAATAATGGCGCCAATTAGTGGGAAGAAATAACAAAACATGGAAAATGAATGATAAATGACAGTCGATTCTTCATCGTTGTATAGTAATATATCTCGCAGGTATAGAGCTAAGATTGCTGTAAAATAAACAACACAAACAATAGTAGGTAAAACATAAAAAATAATATATATATAATATTATAATTCCTTACTTAAAAATATGTATTATTTGGTAAACAAATTACACAACATTTGAGACAGAGACTAGCTATTCCTATTAATTATAAATATTTATATACCCGTCAATTACATTTTCAGTATTTCTTACAATTAATTTCATCTTCAGTTTAGAGTAAAATATTTATAATTGCAAGTCGCTGTAATATAAAAATTTCACAAAAACTACTTAGCAAATGAAACAAATCATGGAACTCATAAGAGTGTGTAAAGATTTATAAAATCTTTATTTTATTAGCTTACCAGTAAAGGAAAGTTATTGTAATGCATCCGAAGATAAAAATCAATAATTGTACATATGTAAGGGGTCTATAATAATGTGTTTTAAGCAGCGACCAAGGAAATACTATAGACAGGCAATGTCGCGCAAGGCTAGAAGCAGATTCACCTATGAATGGTGGGGATGAAAACGTCTGACTCCGCTACTTCCGAGCGTCAGCGTTATTATAAGTACAGTTAGCAATGTTGTGATTTAAGATGCAGGTTGTGTGTTTTTTTAAGTGAACAAATTAAGGAAAAAATGTTTTTATAGGTTTACAGACCAGTTTTTATAGTATTTCAGTAAATAATTAGTATGATTAGTAATCATTAGTTTGATTGGAATTATATTTTTAATTTTCTTTGATTTCTTCTAAATTCGCAATTTTGTCTATTTAGCGAATATTTTTGTGAGTAAAGTTAGCAACATTGCGATTTAAGATGGATATTGTGGTTTTATTTTTTATTCTAGAGCAAGGATTGTTTTACAGTTATAATTTTGAATAAAATGTTGTTTTCTTTCAAACCCGTATAACTCATTCAGTTTCCATATTATTGTTGTTCTTATTATGCAATTTTAATATATTAACAATTTTTATTAAATTATAATTACTCGGACCATGAATGTATGGTACAATATAGTGATACAGTAGAACAAGCAATATCGCTATAAATTAATGACAAGACTTGTAGGTAGATTAGCGATGGTGTTGTCAGCGAGCCGCTTCACAAAACAATCAAACCAACTCGTCACTATACCATAGCCTACAGGCTAAACTAAGCATTTTACAAAGAAATGTAAAGAATAATTTTTTCTTTTTTTTGTTGATTTTTAACAACTCTTACGCTTTGACAAATCACCTGCCCAAAAAATACAAAACATTCTCGCTATGCCTAAATTTCATGTCATTTGTCTAAACACAACGTTGACTTTCTTTGTTTTATATTTTTTCCCGCTACATAAAATATATTTTTCTACTTTTGTTTGATACCGTCAGCACGGTCATAGGGTTTTAAGCAATATTTTAAAATTTCAGAATTTTATCTCAACACTAATTGTGTCTTCAAACGGTGTTAATGAAACGCGGTGAATTAAAATGTGTACCACTCGCGGACAGAGAATCCGGTGTTTTCACCTATGAGTGGGCATGGTCGACTTCAACTCCCGTAATGCGTTGTACATGGGCTTTGCCAGTCTATAGTATTCCTTAGTCGCTGGTTTTAAGGTATTTGAACGCTATTTTTTGTATGTGTGCTCCTGCTTATATGTACACTACTGATAGGGTACGCCTTTCCCTGCATGACATCTCACGAATGAAAAAAGTTTTCGGCTTCCTTGTGTCAATCGGAGAGTATTAACGCCAATATGATCTGAAGGAAATTTCATAAAATTTTATCCAGCCGTTTTTTAGAATTGTCTATTTTTATCTGTGCATATGTAAGTTATAGTGATCGGCTCAAAATTAAAACAGAACAACACATGAATACAAAATGATGTCGAATTTGTTTTAGCGCTAATAAAATTGTGACCTATTTAATGTCAATATGCAGTAATCTGAAAAACTTTTCATCAAATTCGGTCATCTTAACGGACATTTTTACCTGAGCATTCGCATATGATCGGCACAACCTAAATACCACGATACAGATAAGATTTTAATACATTTTGTTTAGGTCTACAGTAAATATTAATATTATTGTAACAATTGAATCCAATTGATCAAATGATAAAACTCGTTTTTTAAATAGGTTTGTTCAACTTTGCATCCTAAACCAACACAGTAAATAACACTACAATAGTGTATGTACATTTGCTGTCATTATCTTTAACTTAGCTATTATCCTTCATCCGATTGTTTTGACAGTTACACCATCCGAAAGGGAATCAAAAGGGCTACAAAAAAGGTATCGAAATTTTTTGCTAAAATGTAAGGTTTTGAGTAATTTAGGTTTGAAATTTTTAAACAGCCGCCATTTTGAAACTCACGATTATATTTAATCGCTTATTTGTCTTGAGATATATCATTGTTAGGTTAAACTTCATGCCAAGTTTGAACTCAATCAGTCAAACCGTTCTCTAAGAATTATTTTGTCAAAAAAAGAAAATGGCGGATATCTAGAAAACGAAGCGTTTTCGGGTCTGTGTTTATATGAACTTGTTTTCTTATTTTGACCCATAGAACCATTCCCCGAAGTTTAGCACTTTACTTATGGGACATCCTGTATAGTAGGCCTAAAGGCCTTTTCACACCGCGGTCACACTGTCAGTGAAGTCACGTGACATACGTGCAATTAACACCGCCACAGACGTCTGTCACTTATTGTGATTTCGTTCAAGCTCTGTCAAGTCAGTTCAGTTGCTGTTCTACTGTCGTACACTATACAGGGAGAGTCACTACTGACTACATTAATTTTAACAGTTGATTCTACTTATCAAAAGGAAAAAAAATTATAAAAGCAATTATCTGACCTTAACCGTTTAGCTGTCATGGCGTATTTTGTGATTTTTCAAAATACCCGACTTGGTACTATTAATAACTGTTTTTTTTCTGCCTTATGGACTGGTTATAATATATTTATAATTAAATAAATACCTCATTTATACAACTGCTCGCAGTCTGGTAACGCTGTTTATTAATCGGTGACAACCGTTTCGCCTATTCTATTCAGACATTGTCAAACCGAAACTTGTTATGTAATAGCATTTAATTTAAATGTTCGTCAACTTTAAAATTACACAAAACATACATCACAACACTTTGAAACACAAAACTACATTTAAAATATACCGCAATGTTAATACTATCGTGTAGATGGACATACGTGTTCACTTTGCATTCTGCGTTACTGGATTGAGAGCAGTTGTATAAATAAGGTACTTATTTAATTATAAGTGTATTGGTACTATTAGTTCGACGATAAAAACCACACTAATGTAGTTAGACATGGAAAGTAATACCATTTGAAAGAGCATTAAATTTACTATAAATTAATCATATTACCCAAATAATAACTCCTTATACAAAGTTTTTTAAATAACTTTAAAGTTAAAATTTATTGTTACAGACTTTTTCCTTTAAACTTTAAGGCTCAATTAAATCAGTTAAATTTTTCGGCAGCTCAAGCAACAAGTTTATTGCACACCAGTTCGAAATGTAGAAGAGTTAAGGAATAGGATTTTTACAGCTTCTAAACTCCTACGTGATGAACTGAACTTGAAGGCGACTGTGAGGGAATTCAGAAAAAGACTTCGAATGTGTATCAGGGTAAACGGTGGACATTTTGAAAATCTTTTTAAATGATGAACCCGGTTGAGAGCCGTGATACCATGTTATTTTTAGTGTGAACTGTAACTAGAGATTTCTATTAATTTTAATAAAAACAAATCCAGTAAAAAAATTGTTGCATTTATTTTTCGTATCAAAAATCAGCTGATAATAGCTTTTTTAATGAGATTTTTTTCCAATCAGCTGATTTAGTCAACAGATTCAGCTGGTAAAGAAATTACAGATATAGTATTAATTAGTTTGGTGCTTAGAACCAATACGATAAATCCTAATGCTGTATCTAAACAACATTTTCATTAAATTTCAACATTTTTTTAATGTATGACCCCTTAATATTTATACATCTTTTTTAAGATAAATAAATAAGGAAGTTTTTTATGTAATTAAAGATTAGAATACGAAAAATTTAACTGATTTAATTGAGCCTTAAAGTTTAAAGGAAAAAGTCTGTAACAATAATTTTTAACTTTAAAGTTATTTAAAACACGTTGTATAAGGAGTTATTATGTACAATACAAATACAAATATATTTATTTATTCATCAACAAATTCGACTGTTCGAAAGTACACAAATTGATAACTCCTATAACTAGGCTATAAGATTTGTATCAACCGAATCATTCAAAATGTCTTGTAATTGCCTTAAATAATCCCGTACATGGTGTAAGTGAAGCCTATAAATTGCAATTATAGAGAGAGATATGCCGAAGCCAATGTCCACTATTATCTTGATAACATCGGCAGCTGTTTTATCTACAGTGCATGCTCGAGACGGAAATATCCCTGACACGTAAACAACAACCCCTCCCGCTCGGTATGACTCATTTGGTCTCCCAAACAGGTTATATAACCTTTCAGTCCAAATGATAACAATTCCGATTCTGATATCCATATTTCTGTCAGTACAATTATTTCTGGACGCTTATGTAAAGAATTCAAATAAATGCAAAAACTATCAAAATTTTCCCTTAAACTGCGAAAATTCTGGTGAAAAATACAAAAACTATTATTATGATTAATAGAATTAAACTCATCAAAAGATTCATTATTAGGCCATTTATATAGACCTACATATTTTTAAGATTTTTAATACGTCTCTATTTACAAAATAAAAAAATTGGCAATTTAATAGGTACAAAAAAACATATGTCAATGCACAACACTTTATAACACTGTAGCTTTGCAATAAACTATTTAATTTACATGTTTTCAAAATATTAAAAAAAAAAAACGACAAAATTTCAAAAAACTGTATAGGCCTACAATGATACTGGAACAGACTTACAATTCGTCCAAATCCTTGGTCCTTCCCAGGGGCGGATCTTGGCATGTGCGACCTGTGCCACCGCACAGGGCGCCATCGGCACCGGGGCGCCATGGCGATGGAAAAAAATTGTGGTACTTGTAATTGGAAAATAAGGAGAATAATAGAAAATAATTTTTTTGTCTAATATTCCATATATTATAACAACAAAAGTGCATGAGGCGGCAGGAAACTAAAACTGTTAGGGGTGGGGGGCGCGGCGTATACTTCCGAAAATCCGAGCCGGCCGGTCGCCAATCCCGCCGGAAGCGGAGCAACAACGAGTCTGTATTTAAAAATAGCTGCATAGTTTCTGCGAAGCGGAGTACAGGGCAGCGGAGTGGGGCGCCCTACTCCGCTGCTCTGAGTGGTGGGATGGGTATGGAGGAGTATTTCACCCCCACCTGTCACAACACAATTCCATATAAACTCCTCAAATCAGCCAATCAGCCATCAAACTTTTTAGTAACCACATTATCGGCGTAATCTATTGACTGATATGAGAAATAGACCAATTACTGTAAGTTCCAATAATTAACATGTCAACAAAAAAAAAAAAAAAGCCTTCGGGTAATTTTTGTAGAAAAAGAAAGGCTGATATTGAAAAACAAGACGAACAGCAGGCTAAAGCATTAAGCAAATTTTTCCGTGGTGCCTCTGGATCAGCTGATGCTGGAGCTGAACCCTCAGATGATGACGTGCTTAGATTACAATCTCAAAATTATGAACTTGGGGATTGCATGTAAAAGAGAATACCATTTTAGTACCTTTGATTGTATACGCTGTTTAGCACGTTACAATACTAACTTTGTGCTAAATTTCGTCAAAAATATTAAATTAACCCCAATCCAAAAGTGTTCTGTACCTTTGTTGTAGAGAAAGGCTCAAAGAATTCATATATGCAATTAAAAAATGTATTGACACAAAATTGTTAAAGTTATTAGCTGAAGAAACAAAAAATGTTCAGTAACGAAAGGGAAAAGTTCAACTTTTAATTAGGCTGGGCTTTACTCGTAATTTTTCCAGTACCGGAACGCTGCCGAACTAAACGAAAATACTCCCCCGGAAAAATTTTGAAATGTTCACTTCTAAAACCCCTATTTTACGAATATCTTTGGCGAGTTAAAGGGTGCAGATAATTTGCTTACTTTTTATAAGAAAAGTAGGCCTACACACGTATGAGATGTACTGTAACTATTTTTGTACTTGTACATAGCACATAGCAAATTTAAAGACACATATAATTTTAAGCAAAAACTTGTCAAAATGTCTCTTTTTTAGTTAATAACCTTCATCAGACATTTAAATCCTCGGTAAAAGACTATAAACCTAAGCAATTTGTATGTATTATATCAAGAAATTACTTTTCTTACACAAAAACAATTAAACACAAGCAAGCTTTAGGCTATTACGAGAACAAAACACACACGCTAAATCACCGTGCAGCCAATGTACCTACGTTTAAATATGTTTCTCTTTCGGGGTGCCTTTCGACCTTGTATTTGTGACGGCGTTTGTTAATGTACATCCATTATTTGTATGTATTCCGTGTTGTCCTCTCATTTGGGACATTTATTATTTAATTAATTAATCGTTTGATTAATTAAATGAGGTATTCGAGAAGTATTAATCATTAAATGTGGTCCAAATTATATCACATTTGGTCTTATTTTGATTACAACAATCTCATTAATATACTGTATTATATAAACTTTTTCATGCCAAACAAGTTTATTATATAAATTTAAGTATCGCCGTTTTTAAACTTTTCGGCCGCCTCGACTTTGAATCATCGGGCTCTTATCTGTAGTCGCGAGACTGGCAAAAATATGTATGGTGCTTCCAAGTTGTCCCATTTCAATTAAAATTGAAATGAGACAACCCACATGAGCACACATGAGTTAAAATGTGGGAAACTTTACTGTAGTTGGCTCGCATAGTCGCAACGCACTGTACTGTAGCAGTGTGGGTATATCTTGAGGTTTTTCGATTGGCGATTGGTGGACGTAAAATTCTGAACTTAGTGTTGCAACAAAACGTATAAAAAAATAATAAAAAGCAGTACCTGAACGGCGTTTCGGTGCGTTCCGGCACCAGTAAACGCCTGACTTGAGGCCGACATAACAAGTAGTAAACATTTTTTGTAATTTTTTTCATAAGTGTAAAAAAGTTTCGTAATTTAGTTCTAAATAGAACTGTATAAAAATATTTATCAATTTAAAATTTGGTATTTTGAAAATAACTGTTTTTATGTTCCTACTACAAGGTTGCTAACAAAACATGCCAAAGTTTGAAATGTAACTTCGGAATATATGCTTTCACCAAAAATGAAATATTATTTATAACAAAATGTAGAGAATAAATCAAAGAATTGAACTGTATAATTGTAAATTATCTTATCATAAAAGTGTTTAGACTAAGAATTATTTGAATTTCGTAGTGAGGTAAATCGCACCCATGCTGTGAATACAGAAGCAGTCGCCTATTACTAGGGTTACCATAAGTTTGCCCAGACCAAATCCGGACACTAATATATTATAAGGGGCAATATAATACTATACAGGAGGCTTAAATGGCAAGGGAATCAATTAATCTTAATGAACCGCTTTGAAAATAGAACCATGTTTAATGCTTACAATGAGTGAAAAATTAAAAAAATTAATATTTAAAATGCTGCAATGGTATCATATTTTCACAAAATAACTAATTATTCCAATTACTTAAAATTATTGATTCAATAAACCAGCAAAATAGATAGATGGAGGTCGATTATTCATTTGTTACTGGGTCTAGCTCCTTCCTCAGTTCTTTGATATTTTTCGGAAGACATAATTTCCGACCCTTTCCTCGTGGCTTCATCATTTTTTTTATAAAAATTCGATGCCGTGTTCAGGATTTAAGTTAGCGGCGTATATTTGCCGGTCGGTTTTTTTATCCCCCCCCCCTCCCCCCCGTGTCGGGGCGCCGGAACCATGCTTCGCACAGGGCGCCATTTACCCACGGTCCGCCCCTGGTCCTTCCTCATTAGGATATTCCCATTCTGTACCCAAAGATAAGTGTACTGTTTGGTCTTATTTATTTCGCGAGCCGCTGCATACAATCTTCTTCTTCCCGGACTCAGGCTCTTATTAATTTATACGGAAACTGCAGGCAGTTCGAAACCCAAATGTTCTGTTGATAAATTCCTCTTTACCTTTCGTTTCGCCAGAACCTTCATCATATTTATTTGAGTACCCCTTATTTGGGTACTATGATTAATTTATAGGAAATTTAATGCTCTTTCAAATAGTATTATTTTCCATGTCATAACTACACTAGTGTGGTTTTTATCGTCAAACTATAATAGTACCAAGTCGTGTAATTTAAAAAAATCACAAAATACGCCATGACAGCTAAACGGTTAAGGTCAAATAAGGGTTTATATACATTTTTTTGTTCCTTTTGATAAGTTGAATCAACTGTTAAAATTAATGTAGTCAGTAGTGACTCACCCTGTATACATCCCTGTCTGTAACATGATTTCTTTATAAAAATTATGTACATTATTTTATACGTAATTTTTTTAAAGTCATTTCTGTATAATTACAAATAATACCAGTTTGTATTAAACATGCCTGTTTTTTTTTAAGTCTTAGTTTTTAAACCTTGAAGGATTTTGTTCTAAGTTGAATTTGAATTTTACATTAAAGAGTAGAAATAATACAAATGTATGCTAATATTAATATTGATGTAAACGTAATAAATATTAACATCATACATGTTTCACAAAGACAGTGTAGCTAAAGAAAAAGACGTATTCTTCCCCCCCCCCCGCTTACACACTTCCTCAGTAAGGGATATTTAATTAAATTACAAGTGAAAAAACATAGACCAAGACCGGGAGTTGATCCCGGGACTTTTACGTTTCCGTCGTAATGCTCTGCCAACTGAGCTACCCTGATCGCTCCAGATATTGGTCGATGTCATCTCACTTGTACGGTTTTACTGCAATTATTGAATTAATAGATTGAATACCTCGTGTAAATGACATTGAAAACAATCTCAATTCTTATTTTGCAGCTTACAGTGATGTTATTAATATTTTATTTGTAATTTTTCCGCTTACTCACTTCCTCAGCAAGGGATATTTAATTAAATTACAAGTGAAAAAACATAGACCAAGACCGGGAGTTGAACCCAGGGCCTTTACTAAAAAGACGTCATTAAAAAGTTATCCTTGAAGATGTTTGAAAAAATTCCTCATAAAGTAATTGAGTTATACGTAAAAATCAGAACATTTATTAGGATGAAATACCTAAACACTTATCTTGCGCAATCTAAAATAAAGAAGAAGCAAATTAATGTTACATCAATCTCAAGCTAGAAAACGTTTAAAGAAAATTGTTAAAGTGTCAACTTATATTTTAATTGGATCCTGCATAAGTTATTATCTGAAACCTGTTGCGCTATAATGTAAGTTGATTCAATGGCTAATTAAATTGTTAGATTGATATTGTTAGTAATTTATTACCACTTTATTTTTACCAATAGTTTACAATTAACATTAGGTGTTGTGTCGTATATTGTTACAATAAATATTGTTTAGCCTAAGGTTTTGTTTCGTCAGATACTAACAATAATTATTCAATTTTACCAGTAGCAACAAAGCCGACCGGCCGGTGGCGCGGCGGGTTTTGAAGCGCTAACGCTGATTTAAAACATCATCGTAATAAACTCGCTGCCAAAAAATAACTAATGGCCCTAGTTGAATAACAACCAAATATTATTAAAATTTGAACTTTTACCTATATTTTTCCCGCAGGAATTTTTTTCCTGACAAAAAATAAAAAAATTCATCGCTTTGTATATTTTCGACTACACAACCATAACATAAGAAAGTTTATTAATATAAAATACATAGTTAATTTTTTTTAGAACATTCATACTTACACTGTTAGAGTCGTCATGATCCAACGTAAAATTTTTTATAAGAATAAACTATTTTGTAATATGTTATCTAATTTTTACAGCAGTTTTAGTTTAAACGTTACGTGCGCTCGAATCAAACAATGTCGACGTGGGTCACTATGTGACGTCATCAGCCTCAATCTTGTTGTCCGTAAAATCTGGTGATTGAGCATACCTTGTAGCTCTAGACACCTTGGGGAGCAACTGCGTTGTAATATGCGTTCCCCAACGTGACGCGTGTGGCGCGATCATGTCATGCAGGTCGAGTCATGCCATCTCAAACGCGTCAATCGCGTCTCAATATGCGCCTTGCCTTATAGAGGGTTATTATGAAAATAACTGTTTATAACATACCATGATGAAATCAAATAAATATTACATTGCTGCCTATAAAAAGTAAGGGCAAAACCCTTTCGGCAGTGGTGCGAACGCTATTTTTCACCACACTACACAATAAAATAAACACTATATAAAATTTAAAAAAATTAATAAGATTAAAAAAATTATTTAGCACACATGAAAATGAAACTTTGAGGTTATAAACTAGCTAGCTATGGAAAGAACAGTTTTACCTCAGTTGCTAGGCAACGGTGAAAATAACAATAATTATGTGTGTGCCACTAGTCTGCCGGCAATACCTATTGAATCATTAGCCATATGGGCCTATTTCATAACGAAATTGCACGGTATATTTATTCTATATACCGTGCGAAATTGTGTTGAGATATACGTTCATATTTTAATTGAATAAACGAACAGCTGACTTTACGGCCCTAGGGCAGAAAAGAGTTACTTTCGGCCTCCAAATGACGTTCCGAAAATAGCTGAAAACATCGTAGTGTGGTGAAAAAGTTTTTTTTTTAGCTAAAACCAGTACAAAAAATAACTACTTATTATTTTGTCGCAGTTCCTCTGCTATTTCGCCCCATGCTATGTCTATTAAATGGCTGTCTCTGTATTCCTCCAAATCTAAATTTCACAGCACTGGACGGGTTCTGACATCGACAAACTGCTCCATAACAAATAACGAAAAACCTACACTGGATTCCACGTTCACCGTGCAGTACAGAGCGCCCATAAGCCATGTTATCCATACGACAGTATCAGCTGTACCAGCCAACAAAAAAACATCAACTCTCATGCAACGCTCGGTCAGTTGACGCAACCCACATGACAATAAACGTGTTGTTCGCTGTAATGGTAGTAGCACGTCTATTCTCCCGTAAGACCTGTACTGCACGGTGAACGAGGAATCGATGTAACAATACAGCAACTTGTAACAAGTTAACGAAACTGCGCGACAGAGTGTGGTCATGTGCGTGTTGGGGTAGCGAGCCAGTGCGCATGCACGAGGCCACAGACGTCGACATGTGTTTGAAAAGATCGCTATCGGAGCGATCCCGCAGATTCGTCTGTCGACGTCTGTAGCGTCTGTAGGGCTCTGCGAGGTCGCTGTGAATTGTGCCATTTGAAACTATGGAACCAGATCTTTTGAAAAAATTTGTCACTTTTCATAGTGTGACCGCGGTGTGAAAAGGCCTTAAGATTTTTTTGACAAAATTGTTTGATTCATTCGTCCTTCCGAAGTATTTGTTAGAATGCCAGTTGTCCTAACTCGCACGAATTTCGAATTTGAAATAATTTAACCAGAAACTAAAAATGAATTAATCCTTATATTTCTAATTAATTAATATTGAATTAGTCTTACATTCTGGAGGTTTAATATGTAACTGTACGGCAATACAACAATATAAATGTTTGGAGTTATCCTAGTCTTTTATAAAATATTTTACACTTTGAAATATAATATTTATTGTAGTGTAGGCTAGTAATACATTTATATTTATTATTATAAATAATATTAATTTCTATCATAGTGGGAATTTAATGGTGTGCATCTCATGGGTCACAGTGTTTGTTATGTAGTGTGGTGTTTTTTTTGATATTGTTATGAATTGTTATACTTATCCATTAGGTTTAAATTTATGGCGATATATGTTTATCTTGTTAACTAATTTTAAAATAGTTTTATTTCTATTGTTAAATTACTTTAACGACTTAGCCGTAGTCGTGTTATGATAAGAGGTTGGTATTTGTTAAGTTTATCCACATTTTACTTTCGTTAACTAGCTTTTATTGCCGTTATGATCTGTTTTGTTTTCATTATGTAATTACATTTAAGATCACTCATAATCCGTACTATAGCCTACCAGGCAATTATAACCAACCCGGCTTTTCGCCTAAAAAATAATTAAAAATAACTATCCACAATGTATCTTTATTATACATATAAAAGGCAAAGCCCTCACTCACTCATCATCACTAATTCTCCCACGTCCCATGAAACTAGAGAGATGAAATTTGGCATGTGTATACTTTGTGATGAAAATAGGAAAACTAAAGAAATTTAATTTTGATATTCAAATTTTTAGGGGTAGTTTTGGGGATTTAGGGGTAGTTTTGACTGATCACAGTTTCTCAAAAACCATGCCACATAGGAACTTGAAATTTGGTACACATATTGCTCATAGGCATTAGAGGCACACTAAGAATGGATTTTAAAATATTTGGCCTGTAAAGGTTGAAACAACCCCTAAAACAATAAATATTATTTGTTAAATACCTAAAAAACCTCAATTCCTAGGAATGTGAAATTTGGAACATGTATTTTCCACAGGAGCAAGTGGCGAAACAGGAAATGATTTTAAAATATTTGGCCTGCAAGGGTTAAAACAACCCCTACAACAATAAATATTCTTCGTTATATATCTCAAAAACCATACAACCTAGGAACTTGAAATTTGGTACACATAGGCCTACAGCTCATAGGCACTAGAGGCACACTAATAACAAATTTTAAAATATTTTTCCTGTAAGGGTTGAAACAACTCCTAAAACAATAAATATTGTTTGTTATATATCTCAAAAACCTTACGTCCTAGGAATGTGAAATTTCGTATAGGGTGATTCCATGTCAAATCAACACAGTCATTTTACCTGACCATCTCCGATTTCAATGAAATTTGGTATACTGGTACACCCCATAGAGACTAAGAAATATACCAAATTTCAACTTGATATGTCTATTAGTTTCACAGTTACGCCTCGTTAAAGTTTTAAAAAAACGCTCAAAATCGACCCGTTATAGAAACTTTAAAGTGATATAGCTCCCCTCAGAATCAAGCTAGAAAGATGGGAGAGGTGTCATTTTGCGACGCTTTAAAAATTTTGAAAAATTCTCAAATAGTCCTTGTATAGTTGTTAATTGATGGTATAAATTTCATTATGGGATCATAATGGGTTCTTACAGAAAAATGCATTTGAAAACATGCTTACACTACAATTTCCTCTATAACGCCTCATTGGTATCACAAGGGCTAAGAGTATCTTAGATTAAAACAAAGATCATGTGAAATTTGTATGGAAGACTAAGGAATTACCTCTATAAATTTGATCAATGGTATTTAATTCTTACAACCTCATTTTTAAAGCTAAATTTAATTATTTGAAAGCTTTAGACATATATTATTAAAAGAAAAGGAGCCGTTTTAATAAAATATTTTAGCTAAGAGAAATTTAAGATAAATATATACACATGAAGTTATTGGTAAACTAAGTTTTTGGTAACTGGGCTACTATTTAAACACTTAATTGTTAATATATATAATAAACTTCTGAAAACACTACATTGATATTCAACAAAATAAATTCACATTCATAATGTATATGTACACAACAGAAAAAAACATAATTAATGATTAACTTGTGCAACCTTTTTCTACCTCCTTACAAGCAATATATTTCCAATAAAACAAGATAGATTTCTTCCCAAATTATTTCATTTTACTTTTTCACTATACTATATAGAGAAAGTATAGTGATCGCAAAAAAAAATCGATGTTGAGATTTTTGTGTAAATATCCGTTTTCGGACCCCCTGAGTCCAAAAAAGTGGTTTTTACAAAATGTCTGTCTGTATGTATGTATGTATACAAAGCTAGAGCAAAAACTATTCGATCCATTTCAAACAAATTTGCAGCAGACATGTCAATTAGGCCTGTATAGATGCACGAAAAACGGTTTTGAACATTTTTGAAAAACAACCCCCTTTTGGCAAAAAAAACCCCAAAAAATCTGTTATTATTTTTTTATAAAAAAACGGCTATAACGATTTTGATAAAATTTTACTTGTTTGTAGCCCTTAATGTACCCTACCATATGCAAAAAACCGCATCTTTCTAAAAACTCTCGTTTAGCTAATAATAATAACTGATTTTTGGGGGTTTTTTGGCCATAAAGGGGGTTGTTTTTCACATTTTTCCAAACCTTTTTTCGTGCATCTATACAGCCCTAATTGACGTGTTTGGTGCAAATTTGTTCAAAATCGATCGAATAGTTTTCTCTCTAGATAATAATAACAATATTTATTAGTTAATCTCCTACTTTAGTACACCACCTACAATTATGAAGTCACAGTGAATCTGTTTGATAATTTAAATATGTTTGTGAGAAAGTATGTGCCAGTGTCTGGTACCGTTTATTATTTATAAAATGAATAATAATATTGTACCGTACAATCATTAAATAACTATTTATTGTATATAAATTTATAGTTTATCTTGGTGTGTTACTTACAAATATAAGTTAACTGCTTTACAAAATATTCAGACAAAAGTACTTTCAATTACCATATTAAGCTTTATGTTATTAAGAATTATTAGTTCGCTGTCACCAGCATTCTATGATAAAATTTGAATGTAAGCGTTTTTTCAAATGCATTTTTCTTTGAGAACCCATTATGATCCCATAGTGAAATTTATACCATCAATTAACAACTATACAAGGACTATTTGAGAATTTTTTCAAAATTTTTAAAGCGTCGCATTTTGAAAAATTTGAAATTTAATTTTTGATTTTGAAATTGTTAAACAAATTTGTATTAAGACCCCTCTATAGTGTTATACATTTTTAGAAAGGGCTTGGAAAATGCTGCAAAATGACACCTCTCCCATCTTTCTAGCTTGATTCTGAGAGGTGCTATAGCAGCTTAAAGCTTCCATAACGGGTCAATTTTGAGCTTTTTTTGAAAACTTTAACGAGGCGTAACTTTGAAACTAATAGGGATATCAAGTTGAAATTTGGTATTTTTCTTAGTCTACATGTGATGTACCAGTACACCAAATTTCATTGAAATCGGAGATGGTCAGGTAAAATTTTAATTTAAACTGTGTTGAGTTCATACGGAATGACCCTATATGTATTTGCTACAGGGGAAATGATTTTAAAATATTTGACCTGCAAGGGTTGAAACAACCCCTAAAAAATAAATATTGTTTGTTATATATTTCAAAAACCTTACCACCTAGGAACTTGAAATTTGGTACACATACAGCTCATAGGCACTAGAGGCACACTAATAACGAATTTTAAAATATTTTTCCTGTAAGGGTTGAAATAACTCCTAAAACAATAAATATTGTTTGTTATATATCTCAAAAACCTTACGTCCTAGGAATGTGAAATTTGGTACATGTATTTGCCACAGGGAAAATTATTTTAAAATATTTGGCCTGCCAGGGTTGAAACAACCCCTAAAAATATAAATATTGTTTGTTATATATTTCAAAAACCTTACCACCTAGGAACTTGAAATTTGGTACACATATTGCTCATATACACTAGAGGCGCACTAAGAAAGCATTTTAAAATATTTGGCCTTTGAAGGTTAAAACAACCCTTAAAGCAATAAATATTGTCTTCTATACATATAAAAGGCAAAGCCCTCACTCACTCACTCACTTACTCACTCACTCACTCATCATCACTAATTCTTCCACTTCCCATGAAACTAGAGAGATGAAATTTGGCATGTGTATACTTTGTGATGAAAATAGGAAAACTAAAGAAATTTCATTTTGATATTCAAGTTTTTAGGGGTAGTTTTGGGGGTTTAGGGGTAGTTTTGACTGATCACAGTTTCTCAAAAACCATGCCACATAGGAGCTTGAAATTTGGTACACATATTGCTCATAGGCACTAGAGGCACACTAAGAATGGATTTTAAAATATTTGGCCTGTAAGGGTTGAAACAACCCCTAAAACAATAAATATTATTTGTTAAATATCTAAAAAAAACCTCAATTCCTAGGAATGTGAAATTTGGTTGCATGTATTTTCCACAGAGGCAAGAGGCGAACTAGGAAATGATTTTAAAATATTTGGCCTGCAAGGGTTAAAACAACCCCTACAACAATAAATATTCTTTGTTATATATCTCAAAAACCATACAACCTAGGAACTTGAAATTTGGTACACATACAGCTCGTAGGCACTAGAGGCACTCTAATAACGAATTTTAAAATATTTTTCCTGTAAGGGTTGAAACAACTCCTAAAACAATAAATATTGTTTGTTATATATCTCAAAAACCTTACGTTCTAGGAATGTGAAATTTGGTACATGTATTTGCCACAGGGGAAATGATTTAAAAATATTTGGCCTGCAAGGGTTGAAACAACCCCTAAAAATATAAATATTGTTTGTTATATATTTCAAAAACCTTACCACCTAGGAACTTGAAATTTGGTACACATATTGCTCATAGGCACTAGAGGCGCACTAAGAAAGCATTTTAAAATATTTGGCCGTTAAGGGTTGAAACAAACCCTAAACCAATAAATATTATTTGTTAAATATCTAAAAAACCTCAATTCCTGGGAATGTGAAATTTGGTAAATGTATTTTCCACAGGGGCAAGAGGCAAACTAGGAAATGATTTTAAAATATTTGGCCTGTAAGGGTTAAAACAACCCCTACAACAATAAATATTCTTTGTTATATATCTCAAAAACCATACAACCTAGGAACTTGAAATTTGGTACACAAACAGCTCATAGGCACTAGAGGCACACTAAGAACGAATTTTGAAAAAATTTTCCTGTAAGGGTTGAAACAACCCCTAAAACAATAAATATTGTTTGTTATATATCTCAAAAATCTTACCTCCTAGGAATGTGAAATTTGGTACATGTATGTATTTGCCACATTGGAAATGATTTTAAAATATTTGGCCTGCAAGGGTTAAAACAACCCCTACAACAATAAATATTCTTTGTTATAAATCTCAAAAACCATACAACCTAGGAACTTGAAATTTGGTACACATACAGCTCATAGGCACTAGAGGCACACTAAGAACGAATTTTAAAATATTTTTCCTGTAAGGGTTGAAATAACCCCTAAAACAATAAATATTGTTTGTTATATATCTAAAAAACCTTACGTCCTAGGAATGTGAAATTTGGTACATGTATTTGCCACAGGGGAAATGATTTTAAAATATTTGGAATGCAAGGGTTGAAACGACCCCTAAAAAAAAAAATATTGTTTGTTATATGTTTCAAAAACCTTACCACCTAGGAACTTGAAATTTGGTACACATATTGCTCATAGGCACTAGAGGCGCACTAAGAAAGCATTTTAAAATATTTGGCCGTTAAGGGTTGAAACAACCCTTAAAACAATAAATATTGTTTGTTATATATCTCAAAAACCTAGGAACTTGAAATTTGGTACATATGTTTTTCATAGGACCTAAAGGCAAACTAAGTAATGATTTTAAAATATTTAGTCTTTATGGGTTGAAACAACAAATAAAAAAATAAGTATTGTACGTTATAATTTCCTTAAAGCTAGAAAACAAAAATGTTTTACGTTTATTTCTTTCACGATAGATATAAAAAGTAAACCAGTTATACATTTTGTAAGGTTCTGCTAATAGGTGAAAATGAAGTAACAACTGTAAATATTAAATGAATACCGCCTAGGAACGTAAAATTTGGTGAATATATTGCTCAATAGGGGCTAGAGGCGAAGTAAGAAAGCATTTTATAATATTTGGCTGTTAAGGGTTGAAACAACCCTTAAAACAATAAATATTGTTTGTTATATATTTCAAAAATCATACCTCTAAGTAATGTGAAATTTGGTACATGTATTTGCCACAGGGGAAATGATTTTAAAATTTTTGGTCTGTAATGGTTGAAACAACCCCTAAAACAATATATATTGTATATATTGTTTGTTATATATTTCAAAAACCTTACCACCTAGGAACTTGAAATTTGGTACACATATTGCTCTTGTTCACTAGAGGCGCACTAAGAAAGCATTTTAAAACATTTGGCCTTTAAAGGTTGAAACAACCCTTAAAACAATAAACATTGTTTGTTATACTTTCCTGAAAGCAAGAAAGCTGAAATTTTGTACATTTATTTCTTAGAAGATACATATAAAAAATAAAGTAGTTTTACCATTTTATCACGTTCTGCTAAGGGGTGAACATTTAGTAACAACCCCTATAACTATAAATATTAATTTAATACCGTTAAGGAACGTGAAATATTTGGTTCACATATTTCTCATAGGCGATATAGGCGCTCTAAGATAGGATTTTAAAATATTTAACATTTAAGGGTTGAAACATCCCCTAAAACAATATATGTTGTTTGTTTCCTTTCCTTAAAGCTGAAATTGTTTACATATATTTCTTACAAAACACATATGAAAAGTAAATGACTTTTACATTTTGTTACTTGCTGCTAGGAGTGAAAATGTGTTAACAACCCCTAAAAACAATAATTATTAATATTCATACATTCCATAAAACTAGAGAGCTGAAATTTTGTACATTTATTTCTTACACGATATACATAAAAAGTAAACCAGTTGTACATTTCGTTACGTGCTGCTAAGGGTTGAAAATGTAATAAAAAACTCTAAAAACAATCAATACCTACTAATTTGTATTCTTTCCTTAAAGCTAGAGAGCTGAAATCTGGAACTTATTACCGGTAACTTTAAGAAAATATTTAAGACGTAACCTAATCAAAACTAACCCGATCTATGCATTCGCAATTAAAGACGCTGCAAATATCAAGCTAAGACTGTGATTTACCAGTCTGTAGATTTAGCGGTTGAAAAAAAAGACGCTCTTCACGCTGAATTTTTTATTTAATTTATACCATGACGAAGACAATTGACGGGCAACCAGTGAACAATAAATACCAAAGTAATTGAATATAAATGTTATAATTCACTTCAATAATAATAGATGAAAGAAAATGAGAGAATACTATGAAAATTATTAATTATAAATCATGGTGATGTAACAAATTCCCTGTAGCGAAGCACGGGTATTCAGCTAGTAGTATCATAACCTTATAACAAAACTAGATAAGTTACATCAAATTAGAAGGTAATTCTTACTTATTAAATTTTAATTATTATTTTCTATTAAGATTTAGGCTAGATTTATATACAATGGGCTGGGAGAGACATTCTATAATATTATACTACTTCTATAACATTATATTGCTGAACAATGCAACTCTACCAAAATAAGTTTATTAGTTTTATGTACCAATGAAGAAAGCAAAACATCTAAGTACCTATTTAAAATTATGTATTTAAAAAAAATGATAGGCATACCAAGCTCACAAAAAAAAAGAGAAAAGTGAATAAAAACCTCAAAAGAAAGCAAAGTAAACAACATTCACAAAACAAATTTAATAAAATAAAAGGTTTTGACATTCTAGAATGCTATTTTAGTAAGCCTAAGTGTGGTGTATGGTGTAGCCTACAAAACAAAGTGTTTAATGTAGCATTTTCACCGTCTCTTTTAGCTTTTTAAAGTGACGACCATATTAACCACTCGATATTTTTTAACAAACCCCGAAGTCCAAAAAATTCCCAGAAAGTTCATAACTACTGGCATAGTATTTGAAAAAAGCTCTAGTTAATTGCACGAAGTTGACTGCTCAAATTAAATATTGTTACTAACACATTTTCAACAAAACTATCAGCTGTTCACTATTTCTTTAAAAAAATCAACATCTTATTTGATTAAAGATTAAATAAGAATTTATGGTTTTTAAAACACTTACTCATCCAAACCTAGCCTACTCAGCGCTCTCTCTAATCTTTGACGCCTCTAGATGCACTGAATAATAATCAACAATATTCAGACAATATTTCAACTATACAGACAAGTCTAGTTATAATAAACAAACTTACTTTTCATGCCATAGAACGTGAATCGTTCACAGAATTCATTGCTCACGATGAAGAATACCGATTTCGGATACTTATGTTTCTGGAACAAAGAAAATATAAATTAACTTATTAAAAACAATCTATAACTTCTTAAAAATCTAACAATATAATTATTTAGGGCTTAGTTTATTGTTTTGTCTGTATTATGGTATAATGAGCTCTGCGTTATTTCCAGTTCTCTTGTCAAACAAGCCCATACGGTTGCCAACAAAATTTAGGCAATGACTAAAAGTAGTCATTGATTTAGGCTACTGTCAAAAACGTTTGTACGTCGATGTTTTTATAAACAGGTGGAGATCTAGTGTCTATCTCATTCCCTCGCCTATGTAAAGTCTCCTGACGGCAAATATTAGGGCTAATAGTAATACATTGGAAATTACATAAGCTGTAAAGCGAATATTTCTTGGAAAACGCCACATTTTAGTTGACATTTAGAAATGAAGATGTTAAGTATTGTACTACTAAATAATCGCCGTAACATTAGTAACTTTCACCGTCTTGTTAATCGGGAATTGAAATAAATCAACTCCTATAAAAGCGAGTGTACGTCCGTAAGTACATACGTCCGTAAGTACATACGTACGTACGTGAGTAACATCCAATATAACAGCTGATTTCACCCATCATCTGTAATACTTAAACAAACCCAGAGTAGATTATACTTTGAGGTTATGTTTACAACTTCAAGTTTACAACTTGTGAAGTTGATTTTTTACTAATATAGGCTATAATACGATATAAGATTTGCTTTGATGTTATACAATGAATATAAATACGACCATTTATTATCAATATATTCGTTTATTCAAATTTAAAGAAGATATATACTCATTCGTTTAACTTTGGAAACATTCGTACATCTTCGTATAACATATAAACATAGGCTATTAAATTATTAATTTCTTTAGGCCCGTATTAGGCCCTACACTGTAAAATATTTTATAAAATATGTTTTATAAAAGAAGGTAACCATCTATTATAAAAGATTTGAAGAGTGATTCTTTTTTATAAAACATTTTTGCCTTGTACTAAAAGGTAAAAATGTATCTAACATTTTATAAAAGGTAATGCTAAGCAGTTAAATTTTATAAAAGAAATGTTATAAAAGAAATATTATTATAAAAGATGGTCCATTACATTATCAAAGATCTTTGTCAAACTTTTGATAGTATTTAATACTTATAATTTAATATTTATACTTCGAAATCACTTGATATATCAATATGAAATAAAAAGCAATTAAAAGCAATATATTTTTAGATAATACTGTAATGTATTTTCAAATAAATAGGCCTGCAGTTTTATAATCCTTATAAATGTACACATTTAGGCCTACCGTGTTAAAAATAACCTCATCACGGTTACGTAAGCCTAGATAAAGTTTAATGTTTTTAAATGGTATTTTTTTTAAATGCTGTATTTCTGATGTGTATCTAATTAATCTGCCTGTAATTTTTCACGGAGGCTTATTAGAACTTAATAATAATTAATTGTTACAATGTCATAACGATGAAATCACTACAATAATATTTCTTAGAAAATTAAATTGGGGTTATGTTTATTTTAGTGTTGTAACTTTAGCATCCAATTATGCAATTTCATAACAACTGATTCGTAATTATGAAAGCTTACGTAAACGATAATCGTTTATTATTTATTGCCGTTTGTAATTTTAAGGTTAAGGGAGTTGATGAAATAGTCAATAATTATAATGTTTAAATAAACGTTATATCATTATTAGTTACCTTAGTAGGAAGTAAATGTTCTTTACTCATTGATAACCAATGAATTATACAAAATTAAGAGCTAATTTTGTAATTATTTGTAAACCTAATATAAAAACACAATTAAAAACTTTTCGACTTATTCTTCTTTGCCCTGATATACTAAAAATTAAGTTATCAAACTCAGGGCGGTCCCTAAGGGGGGGGGGGAGGCACTCGGGTCATCTGCCCGGGCGCCGCTACGAGCTGCCGATACAAATTTGTTATTTCCTTCCGGGCGTAAAGTTCACTCTATTTTGAATGTAATTTTCATGTGATACATTATTATAAATCTTTTAAGTTCCTTTTGAATTTAAGCCTATTCAATAATTAAAAAATTATTTAAAAAAGTTTTGTTTATTGTTTTTATTCTTATTTACCAAACATTCATGACTACTAGGCAATATAGTTTTTATAAAAACGAGCCCATAGAATGGCAAAAATTACCACAACAAACTTGCTAGGCAATTTAAATCTTTATTCATAACGTATCACAATTTAGTCTTTCAAGGATTTAAGGGTAAGTCGAATTTGTCCTTCAAGTGACGTGATATTTTTTTAAAATTAATGTGTGTATTTTTGTATGTACATATTATTTACATTTATGTATATATTTTTTATTTTTTTTTTCAAATTTCATGATTGTGCTTTCATTTATAAGGTCAAAACTTTGGCTCTCTCCAAAAATTTATTGCAAACTATTTTTTTAGTTCTGATTAATGAAATAAATGTGGATTAGCTTGTTCTATACCAAAGCAAGCAAACTACCATTGTGATCAAGGGCGGATCCAGAACGTCTCGATGGGGTTTCGGGAGGGGAGGGGATATGGAATATCACCAGAAAAACTGGGGGTCCGGGTTCTTTAGTTGTTGTTTAAATCGTACTTTGGAGCAAATAAATCATAAAAATTGGTACTGATATTTATTTAAACGTGTATGTTTTGTAATGGCATCAGTTAGTCTCATAAAACTCAATCCCCCCCCCCTTTAATCCGCCACTGCTGTGGAAATACGCAGGGCCGGCGAGAATTGCTAGTATACTTCCTCAGCCACTTCCTCTCGAAGTTCTACGCTGTGACGTCACAGGGTTGTTACTTTCGCAGCACTGCCATACAACCACCACTGCTTTGCATTAGTCGGCAGCATGTATTTAGTACTTAATGACCCCCATGATACCATTCTACCCCTAGTGGCACCCTCTTTGATATTATACACTTTCAACAATCAATAAATAATATTTTAATTAAATACTAATGCACCTAGTCAAGGTAAAATGAGCGAAAACACAACAAATCAGTTACAGATATGTTTATTGTACTAATATCCGGGTTTTTTTTACTTCCAAGTTTGTTTCCGGGTTTTTTTTATATCAGTCATCTTTTAATGTTATTTAACTTTGCATAATAATTTTCTAGGTTTCTATCAAATTTTGGTTTAGCAGTTTACATATTAGGCCTACTTATATGCAGCCTACACAGACAGGCCTAACAAACTTTTGAGAGAGTAAGTGGAAAAAAAAACTCAGGTAATGTTTACTAGGTACAAAGATGTACTTTTTTACGCATAAGACAACGTTGTTACCATTTCCAAAATGGGAAATTTTGGGAGCAGCTCAAAAATCTTAAATGCAAACCCCTGCCTTGTGACCCGTCATTTGAAAAGTATTGCTACAAGAATGTAAATGACGAAAATTAAAGGCCTCTATTTAATTCTTTTGTAAAGTTATTTACAGTTAAAGACGAGAATGATTCAAGTCCTTCTAACTTTTTAGTAAGTGATTGGTGAAGAGCCAAATCCAAGGAATGTTTATTAGATATTAGGATGCATTTTTATGTATGGATAAACTTTGCCAACGTTTCAAAAGTTGGAAATATTGAAGGCAGCTCAAAATTTTTACACGCAAACCCTTGTCACGTGACCAAAGGTATTAACCAAAAAAAACTAACAGTCAAAATTTAAGGTCTCTATCTCAACCCTACTACAAATTTAAAATGAAAGGTCACATGACAGGGGTTTGTGAAAAACAATTTTTGAGCTGCCCCCAAAATTTCCCATTTTCTAAATGTTAACAACATCGTCTTATGCGTAAAAAAGTACATCTTTGTACCTAGTAAACATTACCTGAGTTTTTTTTCCCCCCAATTACTCACTCAAAAGTTACAGGGGTGTCTCCAGACTTTTAGTTCATCCTGTACACAGTAATACTGTAATTGTAAAAAATATTTCTGTAGGCTTGCACTAAACTTTGATTTTGAGAATTGTGCAACTATTTCAATGTTTACATGAAATAATTGTTTTAAATACAATATTAATAAATCATTGACATAAATTCTTTTTTATAGTTAAATCAAAATGTTTCTCGGGTGCAGGTGTATAGTGTAATAATTTAGTAAATAAATATACTTGGGCCTCACAACTTACTTCCAGAAGAAAGTGAAATGGCCACCAGTTCCAAAGTTAATCTTGCAGGTCTATTAATATATGAAATTTGGCTTCAAATTAGGCACTGTATTTTTAATTTGATATTTATATCACTTTAAAACTTCATGAAAATTAAGATTTACGCAATGAAATTTGATCAATCAGTTATATTGCTAATTCATAATAATTATGTTTATAATATCCAATTCTGAAACAAATTTTGCCAGAGTCGGCAAGAGTTTAAAAAATGTTGAATTTCTTAAGGAGTTTTAAGTTAACTTAAAATTGTAATACAGACTGTTCTACGTTCTTTTAGCTCATTTAAAAATCTATGTTATATTTGATTTCCATATGTAATATTAGTAGTTCTTTAACTATTGTCACATAAAAATAGATATAGTAGCTTTGTTTGAAATTTACTTTTTTTACCTAAAACTAACACTATAAATAACAAATATTAAACAATTTCCATTTAAAGTTCAGCACCTATTACAAACAAACTGGTGGGAATTCATTGGGAAAAACCAAGGCTGCACTAGTGAATAAGCGCAGTTGACAACCCTATGACGTCACGCGGCCAACGTCCCCTCCCCTCACAGGAATCGGCGGCGTTGGCCAAACTTCAAAGGAGTGGCTGAGCCCTTCTACTATTATCGCTGGCCCTGGTAATACGTACAGATTCCTCACTCCTGGATTGTGTCCGAGAGTAGAAGAAAAGAGGGGCCCCACGCTTGGTTTGTTGTGTCCAATTGGATCATTACAACCACAATAAAAAAAATACATATAGACATTTGTTCTTCACTGAAAAGTAAGGGTAAATAAAAGTGATAAACACATTTTTCTTAGTGAACAGAATGTGTAAAAATGTGTAGTTTTATTTATTAGTTCATATATACAGGATGTAACAAGAAACCTTAGCGCGCTACAGGATCTGATTATATAGATTAAATAAATATATATTCAGAAACTTTTTCCAATTTTGGTTAGTTTATTTTAGTTTTTTTTTTTACAAAAGTATCAGACGTTAAAATAACAACAACAGTAACTGTGCCTATCTGTAGTAGGCCTAATGTGATTTCATCAGCGATTTTGTATTTATTGGAAACGGTTGCTAAATGAAGAAGTTACAATTAATTACTTAAAATTGTACCATAGGTCATCATTAATCAATCAATCTTATGATCTGATCTCGTGCGAATATCTAAAGAGTCGATGCATTGATTGTTAATTTAATAATGACCGTTATTGTTTTTAATTGAGTTGTTTTAAATCGTATGTATATTTACTAACTTTCACCAACCTGGTGGCTAACAATACAAGATGAAAAGAATATAAACCCTAAAACTTTAAATACAGTATGATTAAACAAATTAGCATTATGTAATGGACCAACGGAACAGCCAGGATTGCACCAAAACAATGTCAAACAAGCACAATATATTTATTACAAGAAATACCGTCCTCTTGACAAAACAAAGGGTCATACAGAAAATTATTTTATAAAAAAGTAAATTAAACTAATTATGTACAACTTTCTCACAAAAAAATAAAACAAATTCTCGTTTTAAATATTTGTTGTCATTACTTTCATTTTATTCATTATTTTAACATTTTATAATTTTTTTCATGAAACAAATTATTACTTATTTACAGATATTTGTCATATAGTTTTCTCTAAAAGGTGAAATATGTTTTATATAAATACATGTTTTAAGCAAGTATGTAAAGTTATAAGAATGCGAGACGCTGTCCATTTTCTCACTTAAACGTTATTTATGGACCTAGTTTTTTGTGGACTTGGTTGTACCGCCAAGGCAGGTTGGAGGAGAAGTAGAAGGGATGACAAGTCCATTAGGCCAGACATACTCCTAGTCTGCGCCAACTGTAGTTAGGTCGACGATTAGCGTATTGTACAGGTGTCACCAAGCAGTCTTAAGCTACGGTTAGGCTCCTTTCACACGGGGAGGCGCAAGGCTCGACCTCGCGAGTGTGACTTTTTTCGACGACAAATACGCCAACATTTCAGAACGTATTGGATCGAATGGATAAAGTTGAAAAATCTACGTTGAGCACATTGCAGACTTCCATCCAGCTTTTTACAACTTCATTTCGGTCCTTGTAAATGTCGAGATTTTTATCCCAAAGAGCCGGTTGGTGGCAGACAGCACTGATTAATAGCTCCACATCGTAATCTGCTATGATGACTGAGTTTCAAGCGTCAACTGGGGAAGAGAGGGAGAGCCATTTTCACTCCTTTTGAGGACGCCCCCACTCTTCCTTTTGCATTTCGAGGAGGGGACGTGGCGGCTCCCGCTCTTCGTCTGGAAGCTCCACTGGACTCAATGCATTTTGGTGCTGAGAGCCTTCCTCTCTCTCGGGAGCGAGAGACGTGAAGCTCCCTGTGTGAAAGAGGCCTTACAGTGGATGCGTGTTCTGACAGAACAATCAAACAATGAGAATGAAATGGAAGTGTTTACTCTACTGGCAACCATTTCGGCGGATTACGCACGAACACGTCAGAACTAGTTGGTCGTTCAAAACAGTTTGATTTTTAGCAATAGTTCTGACGTTCACGTGTTGTGTCTGTTGGAGTTAAAACCAATAGGTCCACAATGGATGTAGAAAAATTAATAAGCCTTGTTTTTAAAACAAATATTTATGGAATATGTGTGAAATAATTACCGCAACAGAGATATCTCTCGACAGAAATGGGATTTGATTGCTAAAGAAATGAACACAAATAGTAAAATTTAAAAATTTAACTTAAAAATGTAGTACATTTAATTTTTGTATATTTTGTATTGTTATATTAAATGTTTATCTAAATGTTATCGGCTAAAAATTTATCTTTTTTTTTGACACTTATTTACAGCTTTTAAACTGAATACAATTTCACGTGATTTGTTGATTTTTTAATTAATAATTGAGAAATTTAATTGGATTCCTAAATTGTTTGATTAGTGCAAGTTTATAATATGAAAAACGAAATAAAACAAAATTTAAACTGGGAATAAGCAATAAAGTGAAATACAATTGATTTTGAGAAACACAATTCAATTTAATGAATAAACTTAAATATTGTTAACTTCTAATTTCTTAGAATATATTGTATTGAAATTTAATTTATCCTACTGGGCTAACAAAATAATTTTTAAAAGTTTCTCGAATTTCACTGGCGTGTTTACCATATAGTGATTATACCGTCTTGCTACAGACATATTGTTCAAGGGTACAGAGTTCATAACATTAATACAT
>JAGFPH010000531.1:253155-276213 GCA_018207615.1 Philaenus spumarius
AAGTAGTGAGCACTGATCGTGGTCCCTAGAACACGACGTGATTTTCACCCTTTGCAAAACGTCTGATTGATTTAAAACTTTGCACACTTATCAAGGACATATGACAATGCAATATTAATTTTGTTGGGAGTAGTAAGTGAGCACTGATCATGGTCCCAGAACATGACGTGATTTTCACTTTTTTCAAAACGTCTGATTGTTTTGAAACTTTGCACACTTATCAAGGACCTATGGTAATGCAATATTAATTTTGTTGGGTGTAGGAAGTGAGCACTGATCATGGTCCCTAGAACTCGACGTGATTTTCACCCCTTCAAAAAATCCGATTGATTTGAAACTTTGCACAATTATCAAAGACCGATGAGAATGCAATTTTAAATTTGTTGGGTGTAGCAAGTGAGCACTGATCATGGTCCCCTGAAAACGTTTACGGCAGTCATTAAAATTATTATATACAGGGTGATTCACGACGATATGCAGAAACTTCGGGAGCTCATTCATTTCGTTGGGTGTAGTAAGTGAGCACTGATCATGGTCCCCAGACTAACTGTGACCAACTAAACAGATGCAACGATAGTATTCAAAGCGTATTGTTTTTTTTTTACAAAAATCGTCAATATCTCGAAAACAGTGTGTTCTAGAGCATTTTTGACGATTCTCGACCCCTCTTTAGGTAACGCCATCTTTGCCAGATATGGGTTATATATAATACGCTAAAGTGTATATGCCCCTGGAGGCTTCCCCCCAGTCGAATTTTGACTTCTATAAATTAGGTAAAATAAGTGATTGACGAGTCAAAACAGGTTTTTTAATGAAAAAACACTTTATTCTGTCAGAGATTTTTGACAATTCTAAACCACTCTTTAAGTGACACGTAAATGTATACATTTGTACCTCCATTTGTTACAATTTGTCAACATTTACCATCAGACTGATTGTATTTTACTTCTGCTTACACGATGAATTATTCCCGTGCGAAGAACGGGTACAACAACTACAATATGCCCACAATTTGATAGAGTTTGGTATTTTGATAAAAAAATATAATATACAAATAACAAAAATATCACAAATACCGGTATGCCTAAAATTATATAAAATCATATCTAAATAATCTTTATAATTGTACACATTTACGAAGTAAAAAATCTCCTCAACATAATAATGTATGCCTACATAAATTTATTACTTTGTAAATAGTATTTTTTTAATTGTTATTTTCTGACAACTAAATGCATTCTTTGTCTTCAACAACAATCGTTTAACATTGGTCTAGGTCGATTTCAGTATTTCTTTTACTTTTTAAATAGTATTTTTTTAATTATTATTTTCTGACAACTAAATGCATTCTTTGTCTTCAACAAAAATCGTTTAACATTGGTCTAGGCCGATTTCAGTATTTCTAGGTTATGTTGTAAACTATTAAAATGTAAAAGGAATTAATAATAAAGGTTTTATCATAGATTACGATTTATACATGGGTAATCCTACATAAATCGACACGCAAGCCGTCACTTTAAGTCACACGTGTAATTTTGTTGCATGTTAAACAGTCAATTGTATTTAAAATATTTCAATGTAAAAATTGAATAATAAAGGTTTTAAATATAGTGTACTATATTTATTGATATGTTTTTGTTGCTAATATACATTTAACTTTGATTTGTCTATCCGTGCAAAGCCGGATCGGGGTGAAAACGTAATAACAACCCTTAAAACAATAAACATCAATACTATGCGGTGAAACTTTGGACCGTGTGCGAAGCCACGGGTACAACAGCTAGTTAACTATATAAAGCTAAAAAGTTTTCACTTCTGACGGCAGTCCCACGACTGAATATGTGTTTTTTTAAAAGTTTGATCACTTTAGTTATCGGCTTCTTATAACTAAAAAATAAAACAACGCAGCTAAATGATGCAGTTTTCGAATGTAATGTATGGTCCACATTAACAGGCCTGAAAGCCACAAGTGTATTTACAAGCCACTTAACATACATTTTGTTTGGGGTGGTGAGCGAGGCTGCAATGCTCTCACAAAAAATAAGTAATTTTATTTCGAACGACGTCGTCGGTCTTAACGTATAATAACAATTCTCGCCGGCCCTGTTAACGTATACTCTGTATACAGTAAGTTAGCAGAATTTATTAGAGGTGCTAGTAGGTAGAGGAGCTGCGAAAGCAGGGGGGTTACACGGGTCAAACTCGTAGCTGGCCGACCCGACTGCCAACTTACTGTTAAGTATTCATTGATACAGAGTATAAGAAAGCAGAGAGCATTAAAACGATCGTTTTTTGCCAGTTCATGCTACTGTATTGTGCCAGCTGTTCACTCTCAAGCGAACATACTCGAATGAGGGAAACAGAAATTACCAAACCTAAAGTATCTGTATTTAGTTATATTGCTATAGTAAGTATTTCAATTATTATGAAATCTCTGTGTGTAAAAATCATCGACAGAGCAGAACATCCTATGTAATTTTAAATAAGTCAAAAAGCTTAGGATTATTTAAAATTAATAATGATGTACGGTACTAATTATGTTGTAATTTTATACCAGCAAAATAGGAATATATTCCAGCTAATAAACCATTCATCGAAACGCTAAAGGTACAAGTATATTTTTATAATTGTTTATTTGGGCATTTGTTATCATTTAGGCCTATAATATTAAACTAAAATTAACTCGACCACGCAGCTGGACCGCTGACGAATTTAAATAATTCGACGTGATTTGAGCGAATTTCCAAAATTAAATTTATATATGTTTTTGGGTTTCAAACAACTATTTGGGAAATTGATCTACTCACGAAGGTGCTGCCAGCATGTACCAAATATATTGCCATCGGTCACAATGGTAAAAGCCGTGGATTTAATACTGGTACTTTTACGGTATTTTACTTTTTGATTGTTTTTGGGGGAACCAGATGGGCTATAAGGTCGCTTAAAAAAACAAAATGTGCAGAATTATTTCGTATGTCTAGTTTTGTAAAGAAAACTTCCAAAAAAATTTATTCTAGTACGAAAAATCTCAAAATACTGTTACTTCCGGTAAATTTTTTTGGCTAACGAACTCGTCCAAAAGACTTTGGAAACCAACCTGTGTACTAAATTTGGACCAAATCGGACTTAAAATGCGTCCGTTAGAGTGCGCACAATCATATACATGATACTTCCGGTCAAAAATGAGGTCTACTTCCGGTCAATTTTTTTGGTTAACGAACTCGTCCAAGTGACTTAGACAACCAACGTGTGTACCAAATTTGGACCAAATCGGACTTAAAATGCGTCCGTTAGAGTGCGCACACATATATACATAAAGTTACTTCCGGTTAAAAAGTCGGTCTACTTCTTTGGCTAACCTACCATTTCAAGCGACTTAGAAACCCAATGTTTGTACCAAATTTGGTCCAAATCGGACGTAAATTGCGTCCGTTAGAGTGCGCACACATTGACACCCCAAAACGCTTTCTGGGGACCATGATCGGTGCTCATTTGCTACTCCCGATCTTGGGTCTTACCATAAGGGAAACTGCAATAGCTCATTTTTCCTATTGAAATTCGCTAAAAAGTAAGTTTATATGCTTTAGGGTTTCAACCTACAATTTGGGAAATCGGTCTACTCGCGAAGGCGCTGAATAGCTGCCTCTGTGTATGAAATATATTAATATAATTTGTTTGCTTCTCGCCCTTGCGCTTTGCTTCGCTCGCAGAGTACAAACTCGGCCGTTGTCCTCGGATCAGAAGTTGCCCCAGATATTCGTGGATTTAATCGGGCACTTTTATGGTATTTTACGTTTTGATAGATTTTGGGGGAACCAAGCGAGCTATAAGGTCGTGTAAAAAAACGTGCATAATAATAATATTCTACATATATATTTTTAAATAAAACCCTAAAAATGTTTAATTTTCGTACGAAAAGTCTCAAAAAATAGTTACTTCTGTCAAAAAACTTTCTTCAGGTTGTTGAATTTTTTTCTAACGAACACGTCCGATTGACATAGACAACCAACGTGTGTACCAAATTTGCACCCAAACGGACTTAAAATGGACAGTTAGAGTGTGAACACACATATATAAATATATATAGTAGAACCTTGCTAATTCGAACCTCGATAATTTAAAAACCTCTATAATTTGGAACTTTTGTCATTTCCCCTCAGAAAACCACTAATATTCTAAATAAATATTCCGTTAATTTCCAATATAAATATTCCGTAGGCCTATTTTCAACATCATATAGCCTCTAAAATTCTAATTTCATTTTACACGTGCCTCTACAATTTAAATTACGTTGGTGTAATTCGAAGTCAACTTTTAAATTTCGAATTTTATACCCCATTAGCCCCTGAAATTCGAAGTTAATTCAAAAAATAATTCGGCCACGCTGCTGAGCCGCTGACGTGAGTTGAGCAAATTTCCAAAATTAAGTTTATATGCCTATGTTTGAGGGTTTCAACCAACAATTTGGGAAATAGGTCTACTCACGAAGGCGTTGAACAGCTGTCTGTGTGTACGCAATATATTAGTAGAATTTTTTTCCTCCTAGTGCCTCACGAGTTTGCACCACTTGGTTTCGAACCGGGTACTTTTATGGTATTTTACGTTTTGGTCGATTTTGAGGGAACCAAGCTAGCTAAAAGGTCGCGTAAAAAAAAAAAATGTGCAGAATAACATCCTACATTTATATTTTTAGAAAAAACTCAAAAAAATTTCATTCTCGTAGTTAAAATCTCAAAAAACAGTTACTTCCGGTCAAAAAACGTACTTCCGGTTGTTGGATTTTTTTGGCTAACGAACTCGTCTGAGCGACGTAGACAACCAACATGTGTACCAAATTTGAACCAAATCGGACTTAAAATGCGGCCGCTAGAGTGCGAACACATATATACATATGTGTATATATATATATATATATATGAATTTTAATGACACCCAAAAACGTGTTCTGGGGACCATGATCGGTGCTCATTTGCTACTCCCGACCTTGGGTTTCACCATAAGGGCCACTGCAATAGCTCATTTTTCCTATGGAAATTCGCTAACAAGCCTGTTGAAACACGAACAAGTGCATATAATAAGGTAAAAAGGCACGGCTTCCTTAATTTATTTGTAAATAAAGGTTTACCTCTGTAATTCGAATTTGATGTATACTAACCTCTATAATTCAAAGTCTCGCTAGTTCAAACTTTCTTTAATTCAAAACAAAATTGCTTTCACTTGGATTTCGAATTAGTGATATTCTACTGAATATATATAATTTTTAATGACACCCCAAAACGTGTTTTAGGACCGTGATCGGCGTGATCGATGCTCGTTGACTACTCCCGACCTTAGGTTTCACCATAAGGGGTCACTGCAATAATAGCTCACCTTTCCTATGGAATGAGGATCTCAACCGAGTTGTCAAACAATGTACAGATAACATACAAACTGGATAATAAACTGCAGTTGAGTAAAACAATGTGCTAATAGTCATAAGTTCCAATCTTCTAGGCCAAGGCTTCGAATCGTTTTGAAATATTTTTAACATGCCTAAGCTTATATATTTCAAATTAATTGATAAAAGCGCATTTGGTAAAATCTTCAATAGCTACATTTTTGTAAACAGTGGTAACTAAAACTATGTATACATAATACCACTACGTCTATCAAGGTACATAATGAGAAAAGACAAAAATAAAGCATGCATTCAATTAGGCCTACAGTAAATAAATTCAAATTTAGTAATGTTTAGCGTATTTTAGAGGTGTATAATACTGCATTATTATTGGACTTTATAATCATTATTATTTTATTTTATTTTTAACATTTCTATTTACACGAATTAATCAGCATTGCTGTGTAATTGCCTGCTGTAATGACCTTCAATACATGTACTCGTACATCTCTACCACAGAGGATATACTCGCCAAGAACGGCAGGGCAGGCCAGTGGGTCAGTCTGAAGGCTTCTTTACATTGTAGTTTATTGGGGTCAGCATCAGATGTTTCGCTTTCACTATCAGCTGAATTTGAAACAGCTGATATTACATGGATTATAAAAATATGAATCAAAGGTTCGTCTTTTGTTTTTTATTTGAATAGAAAGTTAAAATAAAAAGTTACGCCTAATCGAACATTACGACATTTTTATTGTATGAGGTAGACATATGAATACAACAGCGTTTGCTGTTCTATCAGTAACGGCGGTTAAAGAAAATTACCACAACTTTTTTTAAACTTTATCAATCTATAATTACGACACAAGGAGAGTTCAGAGTCAAAGTAACCTAGGTTCATGAATTTGAGAATATGCATAAGTTAACGCTTTAGTATACCAAAGGGTCGCATTTAGCTTAAATTTAATATTGTATTTTCATACAGCACCGAATTACTATAACTATATTTATAACATTAGACTAGTATTATAAACCTCCGTGAAAAATCACAGGCAGATTATAATTAGATACACATCAGAAATACATAATTTAAAAAATACAATATAAAACCAATAAACGTTATCTAGGCCTACTTATGCTGACGGGGATTTTTAACTCGGTAAATGTGTACAATTAATTATAAGGATTATAAAACTGTAGGCATATTTGTTAACATTTTTTATTTATATTCATTACTACTTGACCCGTAGGGCGTTGCCCGTGGTTGTTAGTATTTTCAGTCTTTTTGACGTAATTGTATTCTTTTTAAGTGTTCTTTGAATACCCGTGCGTATCCTACTATGGTCATGAAAAAAAGGCTACGATATTTAATTTAAGAAAGCACTGAAAATTGTATTCCTGTAAACTACTATCTAACATAAAAAAGCTTTAAATATATCATTTTAATTTATAGTTTTTACTAATTTTGACTTTCACTTAATTTCATTGACAATGTTGCGAGCACCTACAGCCTAAAAGGAAGCTACGTACCAAATTTCATTCCAATTCGTTCTTATAGGGATTTTTAGTAACTTTGGAATTTCTTTTAACCCTTTCTTAGCGAGGGTTTAAATTAGCTGGGGTTCGTAGAAAAGATATTTGAATCACTTTGTAACATCCGCGTTAATTTAGGATGGAACAAACTGGTTCAAATAGAGTTTGTAATTTGTAATGTATAGGCCTAATTAGTATAAGATATTGTTTAGTATTTAAATATACAATTATATATCAAAATAAAGCTAAGAATGTGATATTTTAATGGCATTTAGTTTAATTCAGATTGTTTGTTTAGTTTTCAATACAATATGTTTAAACTTGTGTATGTTTATGGTTAGGCTATGCATGGTGTCAAATAATTTGTTTGTTATTATTATTTTTCATAGCGAAAATATGTTTTGAAAAGTATTAAAAAATTCATAGTTATGATATATTTTATATAAACAATATTTTAAACAGCATATCTCTAAGTAAGCCTATATAGATATTTAATAACCAATGTTTGAGTTGAATTATAATTCTTTAAGCATTTTTCGTTGATTTTTCCTTGTGTTTGTTTATAGTTTTTCAATCTAACCTTAAAAAGCTGTTAGTTTTGAAGAATATTAAAGTGATTATAAATTTGTTAACACTCCAGCGGTCGCGCCTATAATAAAGACATAATTAGTCGCGCGGGGTACAGTCGTATCCCACACGGTTTTTTTTTTTTTTAGGGGCTATATAACATTTTTATAACTTCAATTAGGGTTATCTATGAAATAAAACTATTTTTACAACAAAATACACTGACTTTATTGTTACATAAATACTGTAATATATAAATGACTCAATTCATAAATTCAAACATTTTTGCATGTCAAAGTTCAAACTGACTGATTTAAACTCAGAGTTTCATTCGTAGCAACGAACACACACATCTCTCAGGTGGTCTGCACATGCCCACTGGTCGCATTTTGCACAATGTCTCCTAGTCTTCTTATCCCTTGATCGACCGCAAAAAACACATCGACCTATGGTTGAGTTTCCTCTTGGCTGTACCACAGGCCGCTGTTCTTCTTCCAACTTCAATAGACATCTTCCTCTTCTACGTAGCTCTTTTGGAAGAGTGGGGATATTTATTCTACGGTGACTCTCAGGCTTCATAAGCTCTAGAGCCAGGGTCCTCAAATAATCACAGCGGTTGATAAAGGCACTGTTATTGTTTGATCTAAAAATGTTCAATGAGTTCACAGCTCCCACATTCAGCAAATGAAAGAATACTGTAAGAGGCCACCTCCTTGAATTTCTTGCACAGTCATAATGTTTGCACATTTTGTCAAGAATGTCAACTCCAACTTTGGTATCATTATAAGTTGTAATTATGCTCGGTTTCCTCTGATCTCCTGTGCTAGGATCTATTTCACCAGTACTGTGCATTGTGGATAGTGCTATTACAACTTTTTTTTTCTTTGCTGCATATGATACTAATGTACATTTTTCATGGTATCCGAAGATGCTACTGTAAGTTTCCCGATCTCGATCAGCCAAAAAGTTACGTGGAACAATACGTCTGTCACCTCTAACTGTTCCTACAAGTGTGAGTGATTTTTCATCAATTAGAGATACTGCTAACGGCAAAGAAACAAACCAGTTATCAGCAGTTATGTTCCTATTTGATCCGGAGACTGGTTCAACAAGTCGTAAAACTAAATCCTTTGATGCATTGCTGAGGTTGAATGGACCTTCCGGTTGTGTTCCAACATAAATTTCCATGTTAGTAGTGTAGAAATTACTTGCAGAGACAAGCGCGAAAATCTTGATCCCATATTTTGCAGCTTTACTTGGGATGTACTGTCTGAACCTACAATTCCCTCGGAAGGCAACAAGTTGTTCATCTACAGTCAAGTAATCAGATGGATTAAAAGAATTTTGAGAATTTTTCAAAAACATCTCAAAGATTTCCCTAATAGGGGCCAGTTTGTCCAAAGCCCTTCGTTCATCTCTACTTCTCACATCGTCAAAACGGAGGCACTGCATGAGAAATCTAAATCGGTGCTCGCTCATAGTTACATATATCGCTTCAACACCTGTGCCATTACTATTGTCCCACATTTCAATCACATTTTTCCGGCCTGCTTTCAGAGTGCCAGCAAGTAAAAGAATGCCAATCAAAGATTTTATTTCACAAACATCTGTTAGTCTAGCATCCCTTTCTCGACTAAACTGGCCTTTTTTCTTATTGATATAAATATTAGTGTAGCTGACAATTTTTTCAATTATTAAATCATTCATTATACATTGAAAGGATTCAAGGTGCGATTTGGCATTTTTTGCCAAACCTTTAGGGCCAGGTCTGTGAAAGGTCGGAATTATGTTATATCGAGGTGTTCTTGATGTATTTGCCATATGAGGCTCTAAATACCATCTAGTTGTTTTATCTTTTCCAATATAAAACTCACGTAAATCAAAAGGAGGGCCACATACTTCCTCTGCAATAGTTTCAGGAAAGTGTTCAGCAGGTAGTCTTCCTGGTGTTTCATTTTCTTGAATATTATCTACATCCATAGGTTCATTCTCTTGTTCTGACTCAACAATATTTGTATCCACAGTTTCAATATCAGGGGGGTTACTCTCAACTTCATCTGGATCCTCTATGCCCAAAACACTTTCAACATCTTCACTGTCCTGTGTCTCTCTTAGCCATAAACGTATTTGTTCCCTATCACGTTCACTGTCGCCCATATTTACTCTAAAACTTAAATCGCCCATATTTACTCTAAAACTTAAATTACTAACCAGCAAAGTGTCAAAAAAGTAATTATATTTAATATTTACACAAACACATTATTACATAACTATAAGCAGTTTAAATGCAGACCGGGACACGACTGGTCGCGTGGGGTACACTTGTACCCCAAAAAGTGACTGTCACTAGGAAAACAAGAATAACACTCACTGTGTGTTCACGAAGACGGTCAAGCTACAACTGGCACACTCTAGACACTTCACAAAAAAGGTAGATGGCTGCTCAAGGTCACACAGGCTGCCAACTCACAATGGCGCGTAAAAACAAAACACTGGGATACAATTGTACCCCGCGCGACCGCTGGAGTGTTAAGTAATGTTGATATGGTAATGATTGTAAACAAACATAACGTGTTGCTAAGCTTTTTATACGAACAGCTGTTTTTGTAAGCTATGGTTTTGAGTTCATACAGTAAAGGCTGTTGAGTTTCTTCCAAATTTGAAACTTTTTCGGGAAACTTTTCAAATTTTTCTTTACGTATAAACCTTCTATGCACTACTGCAAACATTTTAAGACCAAAATTAGCCAAAGTGGTCCAGCCGTTCTCGAGTTTTAGCGAGACTAACGAACAGCAATTCATTTATATATATATAGATTATAAGTATTTAAATGTAGATAAATATATTATCTTTTAATTTCTTTGTAACTTCATATTGATAGATCAAAAAATGATGTAGAAGTTATTAATATTATTAGGAAGAAATAATTAATAATTGAATCTGTGTATATGATATACGAAGATGTACGAATATTTCCGAAGTTAAACGAATAGGTATCTTCATTAAACTTGTATGTATTAAAAGATAAATGAATATAAACTTTTTGATAGTAAAAGGTTGTATTTATGTTCATTTTATAACCTCAAAGCAAATCATATAACGTTTTATAGCCTACATTAGTTTTTTAACTCATATTTTAAGAAAATCAACTTCACAAGACTTATATTGATTGAAGTTGCAAACACAACCCCCAAAGTATAATCTACGCTAGGTTTTGTTTTGGTATTACAGATGATGGGTGAAATCAGCTGTTATATTGTTACTCACGTAGGACGTACACTCGCTTTTATTGATTGATGGAGTTGATTAAAGCTGGACTTATTCTTTTAGTGGTTTGGTCATAAAACGAAATATTATAAAAATGAGATATTTTAATGTTGTTTATTTTCGCAGGTGTATATAGTAATATTTTCTTAAATATTGTTGTAAAATTGAAATAAAAACAAAATACATAGACTATTCAAAAATACGATTATTTACAAATTTTTATAAAAATGTTATATTATATTCTGAAATATTAGTTAGCGATAAATGACCATTTAAGACATAAGCACTGGTGAAATAGAAAAATAAATTTTATGGTTTTTTTTAATTTCCAAAATTATGATACAAACTTTCAATTTTTAAAGTTCAACATTTTTGGCGACAGGGATGGCGAATGACCTCAAATCAAATAATACAAATGATGTGGTGTTATATAACTACTTTACACAAATTGTGATTATAAATGCACAAATTTTACTCGTCAATAGCATGCTTCTTTGGCTCAGAAATATAATTTGTAATTTTAAAACATATTATAGAGTCTTGAAGTTCAATTAGTATACACTTCTTAAGAAATTTCAAAATTACTTCTAAATAATGGCGTATAACAGTTGTTGGTGTCAGGTAGGCCTATATCTTATTTCCGTTTATCGACGACGAGTTTATTGAGTTGCATTAACTTTTAGAAGTATCACTAAAACTGCTCACTAGGGTGCTGCCTGTATCTGACAGAAAATCTATTGTTTAATATAATAAATGGTTAATATGGATATCAGCTTGTTCTTTGGAAGTTTGCTTATTAAATATTGTCCCTAGGGTATGTAAAATCGTTATTTTCGTTAGTGACAATCAGAAATAAGACGAAGTTTGATTATGAGAGTCCTTAGTTATGATGTCTGGGATGAGGAAGGAGAAATCCTCAGTGTTATTTCTTTGCGTAGTCATAGTCTAATTTCTAGGTCTGAAAGCACACGAATCAGTGTTTTGTGCGTCTTTCCATCACTTGTTGACACTCAAATAATAGAAAGTGTTTCAAAAGTTTTCCAAGACTGTGCAAACTATGAAGTTGAAGCTGAAATTGGGAACGAGGTGTTCAATTTAAAATAGTCCTACATCATGTCCCCCAAGCTTGTAGACTTTAATGGAAAGCAAATTATTTTAGCTTTAAGTCATACCTACACTTTGTTTGAGTAGTTTTGTGTCAAAGAAATCCACAAAAGTAAATTTGAAAGTAATAGTCTACCACTTTTCTGTAATTGTTGACGACTCTTATTTTCACAAGTTACTGAACTTTATAATATTTTTTTCTCCACGATTTTTTAAGTATTACACAGTACCACTCAGTGGCGGATCCACAGGGGGGGGGGGGGGGCACTGGGAGAACGTTCCCCCCAAACCTCAAAAAAATGAAGAAAATAGGAAGCCAGGTATACATTTTGATGGCAAATATCAGTCTGTAGGCCTACTTATATTATATGCTGAAGCGCAGCGGTAAAACGGTAAAACAATGGCGCGGCGCGAGTAAAGGTCTACTGGCATTGAAGAAACAAATAGTGTTGTTTCTTCAATGCTACTGGCCTGCCTTAGACTATGGTTCTCGGAACTATGCATCAAAAATTCGTGTAGCAGCATTGTATTCATAATCTATGGTGGTAGGCATAATTTTTTGAATTTGATAATCTGTATTATTCTTTATAAAATTGAGAATATACGCATAGTTAATTATGTTATCTAAAAAATATTTTCAAAGATGTACAGATAAAGAGAATTTATTGCAGTACAATAATGCAGTGTTGCTTTGAGAATTACAATTTAATCACTTTTTATAATACAGGTCTTTGATATATTCGTTTTTAACTCGCGCTTCCGACAAAGTACTGTATTGTTATAAAGTATTGTACAAAGTGTATAATTCTTTGCAAGAATATCAAAAGGAGACCATGCAAAAATTAACTACAGTAATCAATGTAGGACTAAGCAACTTTTATCTTACATGAAATTCATGTTTGTTTTTTTTACCGAGCAATACTAAATATTTGTGACAAAGATGTTTTCTCCATCATTAACACGCTTATTCAAGTTCTGTGTACCTTGCCAGTTAGCAGTGCAAGTGCGGAAATGTCATTTCTTCCTTAGGCCATGTTATACGAGCGCTGTTACCGCCGCATTTTCAACGTCACGTTAATGTCGGTTTATTGGGTAAATGGAACTCCGGTGGTCCATGTTATACGAGCGCTATAAACGCTGGCGAATCCGCGTTAACCGGGCACTTTCAACGCTGAACCAAGTTTTACGGAGCGCTGTCAACGCGCACTCGCAGCGCAGACCAGAGAGGCCACAGTAGTCAGAAGTAACGACTTTGTCCTGGTTCTAGTTGTTATTGTTTATTTCAAAGTGGATATTGTGTACTTCAAAGTGACAAAATGTTTGACACTGACAAAATATTATAGCAATAAATAATTGAAAGCTAAATGCTAGAACGAGGTTGGTGAGACAATGCCCCATCGTCTACTCTTCCTCCTACACAATTCCTCAAATTTGTATACTACTATTTGAATACACCTAGACAGCCTAACTGAATGGTGTCCATCTTGGAAGTGAGTGGTGCCGCGTTGACGATACGTTACGACTCGCTTTCAACGTCATAACTTGGGAATTTAACGCCGGGTTTTCAGCGTTATCAACGCGGCGCTAACAGCGCCATTATAACATGGCCATTAAGGCACTTGAAGTAGTGGACAAGAACTACCATGGTTCAGAAAAGGTTGGTTGGATTGAGGTATTCGAAAAATCAGGAGGAAATCAAAGACTTTTTCTATAGCGTACACTCTAGGCCTAAGTACATTCAATATAAATTGAACTTCAAACGTTATTTTAAGGTAAAAAGTCACCTGTTTATTTATAATTAGTATCAAGTTTGTTTCTTTGAAGGTAAAGTTGTAAAAATGTTCTATTAGTAGTCTACTCTTTAAACATCTGTAGTTCTTTTCAAATAATTAAAAGGTTTACTATTCAACTATTATACAAAATCTGAATAGTAAGATTTTAAAAATCTTGTAAAAAACATAAAATACTGAAGGAAAATTTTAAAATGAAAGGCTCTCAAATTGGTTATTTTTAGTTTGACAATTTCAAACTACATATCCTCTAACCCCCTCCCCCTGAAAGTTCCCCTCCCAAAATGATGCCCTGGATCCGCCACTGGTACCACTTGTAGACTTGTAGTTTTTAAGGTTTACGTTGATGAGTAAGCAAGTCAAGTTTTTTGTTAACAATTCTCTTGTTCTTATAGAAAGTAGTAAAGAAGACTACAGTTTTAAAAATAAAATCTTTCTTCAAGCAAAAACAATAATTTACTTTGATAGACACAGGCCGCATGAAATTTTTAAATTTATATACTTTTGTTTTATTTCCCAGTTTGTTTATTTCAGATAATTCAATATTAATTATAACACGCTTTTATGTTTATTTTTTTTAAATTGAAATAACGATTTAATATGCTACATACAAAATACAAATAAATACATTTTCAATGAACTTGTTTAATCAGTGCGTTGTGTGAGTCTTTTCCCCTTTAATCTAATGTAATTAATATAAAGGTTACTAGGCTATGTACAAGAATCCTAAATTAGTTGTATTGAGTGTTTAATTCTACCTTAGGCAGGATGCGTTTTAGAAAACACTGTACAACAATTGTCAAAGACTCTACTTATAGAAAATATATGCAAAATTTTAATGGAAGTTTTTCAGTTTTCAGTGGACAAATTAGTTTATTGGTATTTTTTTTTAAAATATACTTAAGAAGCACTATGTAACAATTTCAAAATTATTTAAATATCCCGAGTTGTACTCTAGAAGTAGACACTGCTGCAGACAGTTATTATATGTTTATACAAACAAAATTTTATTCGCATTGACAAAAATTGAACTTGGTCCACTTAACCCAGAACCCTCTATAATATGAGGATTGTCTACTGGAAAAGGTCAATTTTAAATTTTGTTCGAATTTTCTTTTTTTACATTATTTAAAACCTTATTCTTATATTAACACAAAAAGGTATTAGAACTAATTTCTGATGCATTATATATACATATGTATAACATATGTTTTCGTATGAATGTACAGTAACGCGAACGCACGATTATGACAAAACCGACAAAACATACCTATTATATGTTATAATGACCACTACCTAGTATTATAAAAATAATGCTGTATGAGTAACTATATAAATTGCATTGCGTAAATCTAACCTTGTAACGTAGAACAAAACTTTACGGGCCGTTTCCCGCTAATTGAGTTTTTCTTGATTTTCAGGTACAAAATTCGATATTCCAAAAGAACGGATAAAGATATAAGGATGAAAGTTTTAATGGTTTATTTCAGATGTACAAACTAAATCTTCATGTCATTTGGTGGTTAAAAGTAGCATAGTTTTTTTTTTATAAAATAAAATAGAAAATTTTATTTTTTTCAAATTCAATAACAAATTTTGTGCATCATTTTATTTGCAGTTTGCCTATAGATTTAAATATGATATCACATGAGTTTTTTTTAGGCCTTAATTTGACCTACAATTTGAGGCTAAGAACAACAAGAATGGATTTATGGTTCCCAAGGAATATCAATTTGAAAAAAACGATTACATTTTCTCTAAAAATACGTATATAAAATATATATATGTATATATATACCTACATAAATTTTATAAAATTTTAAAATTGTATAGTTCTTCTTCATCTAGGCCTAGTTGTCATATAAAAACGTAAAAAGTAAGAATTTTAAGGAAATACAGATTTTTAATTTTTCAGTAGACAATCCCCTTAAACAAATTTGTAGATAGTACAACTTGTCACACAATATTTGTTTTCAATAGCCTACATTATAAGTAGATTTTTTGAAAGATAGTTTGGTTTTTCAGGACCAAAATAAAATATACCTTAATTATGTAAGGCACCTACTGATTTAAATAACTCCAATAAGCATTAACGTTTTACAAGACCTCTAAAGCAATATCGTATAAAGAAACTACAATACAACTTTTGAAGTATGTAAAAGTATTATAAAGAGGTAAACTTTTGTTAGAATGTTTGTTTGTAAGTTCGGTGTAATCTTACTAGTGAATAACTTAACACTTCTAATGGTCAGGTAGAATTAGAGTATGAATTAAAATTGAATTTGAGTAATAAAAAACAACAAATAAAGAGCTCTTGCACACATTACATAAAGTTATGTATACATTCAGTTATATTTATACAAAATTAAAATATTTATATATACGGCAGACTGGGACCATTAGTTTAACAAAATAACAACATAAAAAATGACTGCTATTTAATTCCAAGCTAGTTTAACCAATAACAATTCCGACTGAATTAAATGTTCTCACCATAAAGTAAAAGATTCGTAAATAAATAGTATATAAATATTTCACCTGCTGAGATATTAATTTTGCCCCTAAAGCATTAGTTAATGTTGAGCCACTGCACCGCTTCATTCATATATCCACCTAACGACTGAAATCGTAAAAGTTTCAGTTAATTATTAACAAGTAAGCTTTGATAAGTATTTTTTAATATTTAACGGCTTTTTTAGCTTTATATATTCAAACATCATTTTACCGACAAACGTATTAAAATTATCTACCTTCATTATTATTTCAAACTACTGTTTTTTAGTCATGTGTATACCCGTAAACTCAAATTTTGAAGGAAAACACACTTAACACACGACACTTTAGTACATATTATACTTTACTTAAATGTATAAGAATCTTAAGTATTTTGTGTCTGTGCTCAAGTGCTCGTTTTTATTTATGACAACGGGTAAACCCCAGCATCAAACGGCTGTAGTAAGACCGGTTACACTAATTGAATATTGTTAGTAAAAGTCGGTTTAGTTTTAATTATTTGTTTGTGTAAATGTAAAATGCATTCAGCTAATTACATATTTATTGCGTCAAATGTGTAAAAATACCAGTGGACGTTCGTTTCATCGACTCAGGATATAAATTGTGATATTATCTCGAAAGTCTAAAAGATGGATTTAATAACATTTACCTATCGAAATCACACTTGACTTTAAAAGCATCATAACATTGACTAAATTGTTTGCAGCTCTAAGCTCTCATCCATTTATTTTAAGTGTCATAACACATTCATCCATCAGACTTTGAAATGTATTAAAAAACAACTTTGTCTTTATTATAAAGATTAAACGCTATCAGACTGATTTAACCTTAATCACATTATAATCTTGTCCGATAGTATTTGCGATTGATTTATTGCGTCAAATAACTTGCTATCAATAAGTACAGTATAATCTAGATTGTCTGCATTCGGCAAAGGTAATCTTTGTTGTTATATGTATTGAATATTTCGACTCCACTCCTTAGTAAGCAGACGACAATAAATACCGAGGGATATCGAGGGATTGTATTGTAGCTGAAATGTGTAAGATTAACATTTCGCTATACCAGAATAAAAATTTAGGCTAAGTAGAATATTAGAACAACTGTATTTCACTGGTTTCACAAATTATTAAACTACTTTATCTTATTATTATATAATAATAATCATTATCTTATAATGGGTTTCTCATCCGGAACGACCGGAACCATTAACGAAAAGTACATCAGTATTAATAAAGGCTACTAATGTTAGAAATAATGAATTATCGAAATGTTGTCTTAGGAGGTTCAATGTCGTATCAAAATCGGTTAAAATATTTCAATTACATTTGGATAAAACAGTATCTGTGTAACAGTTCTATAGTAGGCTTATTAGGCATGTCGCACACTGGATCCGCTCCGTTCCGTCCGCTCCGCTCCGTCCTTTCCGCCAAAAATCGAAAACCATGTAATCAAATGTGGAACTGCACATAGCATCCGCTCCGTCCGTTCCGTCCGCTCCGTTCCGTCCGCTTCCGCCACTTTTCGAAGAGCGAGCGATTTTTGGCGGAAGGTCGGAAGGCCGGAAACGCCGCGCATGCGCAGTGTACAGATAGACAGAGTTGTATTGTGCAATTGAACTGTACTTGAGAATTATTTCTTAAAAAAAAAAAAACAATCTAAAAGCACAACTTCAGATCATCTTACTTCATTTTTTAAATCCACCGAAGATACTGTCAGAACATTTACTCCTTTTCTTCAAATTGAAATAAAATCAAAAATATCGTCCTTATTGTCAGAATATGAAATGAAAAATCTTATTGCAGCTCAGGGGGCTGAAAGTGCATGGTCTACCTCACGATCGACTTTCTCGTCCTTAGGCCCAACATCACCAATATCACCAACATCACCACCACATTATGGAGATATGCACACCTTTCGGGAATTTCAACATTACCAATCCCATGTTCCTCTTGGATCAAACTTGCAGACTCAGACCCAGGTGCCCCTTGAGTCTAATAGTTCAACCTGCACTGGCCAACGGAACTTCAATAACACTGACATTGCTTCAAAAACGGATGTTTACACTCAAATATAACCGGAATTATCATTAAAGTGCCTTGTTGTCAACAATCTGTATTGTAATAATATGTGAAATGTAGTTGCAATTACAGTAAATCAATTGAAAACACAATTGATATTAAATCAAACAACACAAAAATATTGAAACAGTCAAGATTACAGACTTTTTTAACGTACAGTAAACACTAATTTGTATTTCATACTTTTAAATTTTCATCTTAAATGTTTTATTTTCTAACTGTTTTTTAATTTTGTTTAGTTTTTTATTAAACTTATGTAACGTTACTACATATTATGTTAAGTTGTAAACTTTATTTTAAAAATTGTTTTGTTATCGATTCTTAAAATAAAGGTTTACCTATATAGGTAATATATAGGCCTAATTCAAATTTTATTTACCTCTATAATTCAAAGTCTCGATAATTCAAACTTCCTTTAATTCGAAAAAAATACTTTCCCTTGGATTTCGAATTAGTGAGTTTCTACTGTATTATTTAGTATCATTTGAGTTTAAGAAAACATTTATTTTTAAATGAAATAATTGAACAACATACTATACATCAAATACCAAACCATTTTGGTGTTCTAGACAATTACCATGAAATTATGTTTTCAGTTTTTGTTTATAACGCTGTTATCCCTGACCTATAGAAATGAAAAAAAAAACATTTTGTTTGTCATTAAAAAAAAATATTTTATCTATTTTTTTTGCAAATTTAACAGTTTTTGAGAGATTCCACAGTAAACATTTTGTATGGCTACCATTTTGAAAGTAATAAAAATAAAGTCTTTATGTTTGGTACACTTCTAACAGTACTTACAAAATTTGAACTCCTTGTCTTATCTATTTCTTAGTGAGTTTTTATAAAAAAACAAAATGGCCGATTGTGACTAAATTAAGCAGAAAAAGAGTTGCTGAACATTTTTCATTTATTTTAATGCATAGAATATGATTCTGTATTGCGAGCTAAGACTTTTTGACACCCTTACTACTCCCATAGTCATAAGAAATATTTTATAAATTAACTTAATGCAAACACCAGAAAACTATAAACTGAAAAAATTATGGTTTTCAATTTACTTATAACATGGTTTTCAATGAAGTTTTAAAACGAAGTTATTACTCTATGATGTGGGTTCTTATCTCAACTTAAGCAAACCAACCGCTCTTCTGGTGATATGCTTCTTCTAAAGTTTGTATGACGTTTTTGAATTGTAGGTTCTATGATAAACTTTTCGTAACTCATACGAAAATATCGAAAAAATCTTTGATTGTCATTTTTCAATCTTGAAAATAGCGTATGATACTCGCCCTCACTAGCCCGTGCGGCATTAATACTGTGCACCCACAATCTTCTTTTTTTCCTTGATACTTGATCATCCTCTTCTGCAGCTATTGCCAATGCTATTACAGCAGTTTCTTCGTCGCTACTGCTGGAACTCATAATCACACAATGGAAAAAGCCGACACAAAGAATTTACATGCGAACAATGACAGTGTGTTTCGTCTAATGGCGGTTGGCGCTAAATATTAACGATAAAATTGAGCGGACCGGACGGAACGAGCGGACGCAGTGTGTGAGAAAACTGCCGGAACTGAGCGGAGCGGAGCGGACGGAACGGATCGGATCCAGTGTGCGACAAGCCTTACCAAACTGGGATGCGGCTGTACGAAGGGTCGCCTCGCTCTAAAGGCACGCGCCATCAATCATAGGTGCGCAGAGTATTAGGACTTTTTAATATTTACTGTTCAGGAGCCAGAGTACATTTATTAATCAACTTTCAGTTTAACGAATGAGAAGGAATCTTCTTAAGAATAGTAATACTAACACAAAGTAGTCTACTCGCAATTTATGCGTGTGAGAATTTGTATTAGTATTAGGCTACTATTCGTAAAACAAGTATACTTCATAAGCTAAATGTTGGCTATTATTGCTTCAGTAGTGCTCACAATGGAAGCGCAAGTGTACGTCAAGGCCATAATACCAATCAGACATATTTTATGATCACGCTACCAACGTTTCAGCAAATAAAGTTTATCTGGTGTCAACTGGATAATTAACGTTCGTGCTAAATATGTGTCTCGGTTCTTTAAAAGTATAATTATAATAATATAAAAGCAGTAGAATAAGAATGGAACAAATAACAAAATGCAAGGGAGAGAAAAAAGCTTGAGCTTTCTTGCACCTAATCCATTATTATACAATCTTCACAAATATTTACTTTATTCAAAGTTCAAACCAATATATGTATTTTATTTTATGTTATAGGCCTTCAGCCAAGTTGCCAACATCATTACATTGATGTTATATTTCGCTCCACCCACCAAATATCAAACCTATTTGATCTTACCTCAACATTGTTGACAACTAATATCAACCAGCAACCCACAGACGTTCAACATTGTCGTCAACATGGTTTGTTGACAACAAGGTTGGCGACCAAGTTTATCGTCTGTGGGCCACTTTATAACGTCTTTATTTCATGCCAACTAAACTAATGGTTACGAGAGGGGGGTTCAGGGTACTCGCCACACACTGATAAGCATTCATACATACACTGCAACAAAATCCACAGACAAGGAAGTTTTATCAAGTTCATTCGTAAGGCACAATGTAAGGTTTTTGCAAATGGCCGTCAAGCCGTTTATACAGGAAGTGAATTTAGATAGCGGACACAATGATTAAATTTGTGAAATACTACGGTTCGATAATTCGATGCAATAGTATAACAATCAAGCATAACAATTGATTATTTCATTTAAATCGTCCAAATTTGATTAAAAGTTTGTAATTATCCATAGATTTTCCATCAATTGAATTTTCAAATTTCTCAACGATACTTTCAATGTCATCTTGGTTTGAGTGGCATATTCTAAAAGTTAGACAATAATTTTAATCGGGATTCCCAAAGGTAAGTAAAAATACATTTTGTGGTTTTTGTTCATTCATGGGTTCGTTATAATTATCTAAGCAACGTATATAATTTACATATTAAACGATAAAACGGCCTTCGGTTACCGGAAGTACTTGAACACATTTAGTTTTTGAAGAAGCGAAGATTGTTGCGGTATCCGTGAGTTTGATTTTAAAATTGATGATTGCGTCAAGTTTTGTTGTGTTGAGAATTACAGTCGACTTCAAAGAAGCACTACGTTAAATTGTGTTGTGGTCTATTAGACTTTTGTAACAAATTCATCGTCTAAATAATAATATATAATATCCTTTAAATCAAAAATATAAATATATACCGTCTTTGCAGTTTATAATTTTCAAAAATAAAACCTCAACCATGCTTAAAATTTCTCAGGTTAGAAACAATTCTAAACGTAGTTTTGAGAAATAATCAGACGAACGTTTCATAAAAGCGAGTCGATATTTTGTTTAACAGAAAATTTGGGAAGTGTCAAAATAGAAGAAGGCAAATGAGCAAGTGAGACGAAACTTAGACCCTACTTTTAACTTCAAAGCATCCAGAGGTTATATTTGAAGTTAGGGAGAGGTGTTGGATTATTTGCAGGTGTTATCAATCCAAGAAAGTTTCGTCTCTACCAAAATAAAACGGGTAAGTGCGAGTTTGATTTGCGCCATAAGGACTTGTTTAGTCTAAACGTCAGCTTAAGTCCTAAGTATTATTTATTAAGCTTAATTACTTGTTTTGGTAACATGGATAAATTTAATTTTATTTCAATAAGAGACTTTGCTACTGTATTTTTGTTTTTATTGCGTTATTACTTATGCACGTTACTTTTTTAAATCGCTAAAAAAATATTACAAATTATTATAAATATTATGGTAAGTAAATTCTTGATAAAATTACGTCAATTAATCCAACTTATTTTAGGTATGCCTTACCGTATATTGCAATTTCGGTCGTTCGACTATCTTCAGTTTATTATACTGTATAACTTTATAAAAATGTACACATTTCACAAACATAGTTTTTACTCCGGGCTGAGATCGTAAATTGTTTAAACAAAAAACACAATTGTCACAGTCGCGTTCTGAGGACGTCTGACCGACGGTCTGATACTGGGTATTAAATATTTTTAAATGGAATTAAATTTATATATATATATTAAGTTCCAGTTTTAAGAAAATTTACATTACGTAGCATGAAAGCACAAGAAATTACAGTGACTTTATTTTTGCTTCGTTCTGCATATTTAGAATAGACGGTACTAACAAAAATAATAAAATTTGAGTATTGTTTTTGTAATATAAAGTGTTGCGAAAGCTAATGGGCCATTATAGTATCCAGTCAGTAAGTTTACTGAGAAAAATAAGTAAGAGTTTCTCTAAATTTCTGCTCGTATATAGTCAATATAGTGTAATAACAATTGTCGGCTACAAATAACTAAAAATAACTCATCAAGTAAGTCACATCTATTAAGGTCTGTTAATAGTCTCTGTATTACTTGCATTATATATTTGAACCTCAATAGCAAATTATTTGAAGGTCAAAGGCATTGCCCTGTATTTAAGGTCAAGAACAATAGTACTAAATAAGTGAGTTTACAATTGATTACAGTACTTGTAACTATTCAATAATCTTTAGCTTTTTATGGATAGTGCACAACAATAAAATAGAGAAGTGCTAGTTTGATTGGCGCGCCAAGCGTGCTAAGCGTCAAACGTTCCTTAAATTGTAACAAAATGATGTTAATAACAAGGCGACAATACGTCATATACTCAATATAACATCTCGTTAAATAAATTTACATTGGTGGTGGAAACCATTGGAAGGTGACGACTATTAATAACGGTTTGCCATACACTTCCTGAATATAATACACATTTTTCTGTTCGGTTCCGCTATAGTTATTCTGTGAAGTACAGTATATGA
>JAGFPH010000531.1:276223-288785 GCA_018207615.1 Philaenus spumarius
AGTTATCTGTATTACTACAGGGAGATTTAGATACAAGTGGAGTTAGTTTTTGTTTTGGCAACATTGACGGATATTTTGAACAATCCATATCACAAAATTCTAAAAAACATAGTTTTGTTATCCTTAAAGCGGCCCATACACTACACATGCATTGCACGCCGTGCGCCACACACTGAAAATTCAGTTTGCTCCGTGACGTGCTAGAAGTCGGTTGTCACTGTGATTGAGATGCCTGTTTTAACGAAAAATAAGCGTTAGCATTATTGTTGATTGGTGCGATTCATGAAGATAGCCTCAAAAGACACTTCTATGCATTCATTACTTCAGAACGTTCAAAGACACAGCAACTGTATCATTTACGTACCAAGAGGTTTAGACAAGTAAATAAAACCAATAAAGAAACTGTTTTTATAATAAAATTAAAACCACGTAGCAAAAGTTCTGCTTTTAATAAATTTAAAAAGCAATATAGAATTAAAATTACAATTTTTGCATTTGAGTGCCTTCTTAATTAGAATATTTACTGTAAAATTATGTAATAAATTAATTGAAATAACAAGGAATATTAAATATAAATAAATTATGTATAGACACTGATTTGAAGAATGCGAAGGAAAGCCAGAAGATAATTGACCGAGCGAAGCGAGGTCTCCGTTTTAACTCGACCGTTCGGCATTTCGTCTGTGTGTCTGTGTGTCTGTCTCAAGATTACGGCCAAACGCCTTGACCGATTTTGATGATTTTTTGCATGAATGTTCCTTATTCCTAGACCGAGCCATGTATATATAAGGTTTTTCCATTTTTCATTTTTAACTCCTTAAATAAAATAAAAATGGCGGCCGAACCGTTTCTCTCAGTGTAAGCTTTTTTCCAAAGCCAGTTTGTGGCTTAACCGTAAGTCGAATTTAAAAACTAATGGCATTTTGTAAATAGCAAATTTGATTTACAACAAAATTGTATCCTTGATTTTTTTCCGTATCTCTAACGGTAAGCTCACAAAATGGCCGTAAACTTAAAATTTGTAAAAAATCGTCCCAGTTTTTGTATTTCAACCATGTTTTTATACGTTTATTCTAAACCAATTCAAAAGTGTTCCATAGCTTTTTTTGTAGATAAAGTTTCAAAGAATTCGTATATGCCAGTAAAAAAATTATTGAAGTAAAATTAACAAAGTTATTAGATCAAGAAACATTTATTAGTTATTAGCATGTTCAGTAACGAAAGGAAAAAGTTAAACTTTAGGCCTACATAAAAAGTAGTAAAAATTATTGTAATTTTTTTCATAAATGTAAAAAAGTTTCATGATTTAGTTCTAAATAGAATTATATAAAAATATTTATCAATTTCAAATTTTTCATTTTGAAAACACCAGTTTTTATGTTCCTACTGCTAACAAAACTAGGCCTGTTTTGAATAGTAATTTAGGAATATATCCTTTGCAAAAAAATGGCATATAATAATAAGAAAGTGTAGAGAATAAATCAAAGAATTAAACTGAATACTTGTAAATTATCATTGTAAATTTCATAAAAGTATTTGATTTAGCTTTACTTGAATTACAAAATGAGATGAAACAAATGAAACTTCTCGGCGATAAAGGACATACAAAAAATGACCGTTGGACACCGTGGGAAGTGTGGGTACATGGGTTGAGAATAAAGTTGAGATCACTATCACGACGTTTTAACATCGTTTGTTTTCATTATTTCTAATATTGGAATATGATATGGAAGTTATGGAACTGTAAATACATTGTTATGTTTTAGTTATTTAAGTATGTAAATATTTAATTCTATGTTGTCCCTCTATAACTTGATATTTTTAGCTATCTTACACATTATTAACCTAAATAAAACACAATGCCTCTAAAAGCAAATCTTTAGCAGTTAAAGCTCAAGAAAAAAAAAACGAGAACTAGAAATCCCGGAATCGCGGGAATTGCAAAATAATGTTTCGCTGGCTAAACCTTGTGCTTACTTCCTTACTGGCGCACTATTTTTAACCTAAGCTCAAAACCACATTTGTTATTTCAACGAGCGAGGTCTACTTTTCACAGAACTACTAGTATAAACATTCTAGTATTGCAGAGTTAAAGAGTATTAATATAACGGGAAGAGAAGACTTTCCTGAAGCATGTCACTCTGTTGTATTACTGTACTACGGTATTTGTATAATCAGGATGACTATTTTTTCGGTGAAAGTTGAAACAGGTGATTGACCTACAGCCTACAGATATTGACTAACGCGACAAGAATTTCATTAATTCTACTTTTATTCCTTGACAGTTTCATCTGACCTACAAGTAAACATTATTTTGTTTTGACAACATTACAAATAAACATACCGTTGAGCTTATTTAGACTTGTTTTGATGAATTACCAAGTTCTGGTGAACTACCCATTTACAATTCTTGCGTTAATTTTGAAAATGTAAAATGCTTAGTGTCATTATAGGTTTTAATTTTTTTTGCGATTAAAATATTAAACTGCAGAGGCAAAATAAAATTGTACGAAACTATATTTTCTTTTAAATTTTAAAAATTGGTAACCATGTTTAACTCATAAACTCTAGACGGTGTGTCGATTTTTATTTATGTTAATAGTCGTTAGGAATGGAATGTTTATTATAAATACTTTCTATTTTTCGTGCTACGAGTAGTATTTTTATTTATTGCTTTCTAAAAGTACATATAAAAATTGAACTAATCAAGGCAAATTTTGTTTATTAAAGCCTACACATAATGGAAGATTTATGTCATGAAGTAAAGAATAAAAGATATTCTTTCTGAATCAAAATGGTGTGCTACATAACAAAAATACTACTGCAACTCCATCAGGAGTATTATTTTCCTTTCAGTTCGTATTTACCATTTATTTGACTTGTTAACATTTTCTCATAAATGTTTTTGTGATGTATACTTGTAGTGTTGTTTATTAATATAAAGATTTTGGAGTTAACATCTTTCTTAGCAAGGCATTTGGGCCTTCTCTGTGGTCGTATAGAGTGTCACTTGGTGTATCTGTCGGATTCAAGTGACAATTAAAATGAGTAAGAAACCACAGGAACTTAGTTTACACATTTAAATAAAGCTAATAAATGCGCATTAGCCTATATATTATCTAAGAACCTATTGATGAAAACCTTCCTTCATTGGAGACATTATTTGTATTGCATCCAGTTTCAGCGTCCTTAAAAACTTCTGATGGTTTAGGAGTCGAGAGGCATTCATTGTTTTAACATTTAAGGATCAAGAATCTCAGTCCTTCAGCAATTATGATGTCAGATGAAGTAAACATCTTGTTAGCAAAATTTCAAAAAAACTATCAATGAACTGAATAAACTGGGCCTATGAATATTGCTCAGGGAAAGTCAGAAGAGTCAAAAACAGGATGGAGCATACTGCACACATCCCGTATAAATATAGCTTTATTTTGATAGATGTTTCCACACCATCTGATATCTCGCGTTATACTGAATCTTTCGGATGCGGCTATGATACTAGCTATTTATTCTGAAGTTATTTTTGACTGTACCCAATGTTTGCACTCGATCAAAGAGCCTGAAAAGTCTTCAATAAAATCCACAGTAAAATACTCGCCAAGAGATAAAGACAATAACGCAACTCTCCAACGCTCGCAACGCTTCCAACAATGGACATAATGAAATACAATTCGATGGACGTAATTTTAAAGACAAGTAAAAGTTTTATTTACATGCACAAGCTTTATTTCAATATGCAATTATCTTTTCTGTAATTTTTTACTTTTTAATTTTCACTTAAAACTGACAGACACTTTACTAATCATTATGAACCACCTGAATGTGTTTGAAGGGTACAGGAAGATAAACCTCATCTGAACCCTTCCTCCCTTTATAATATGAGGAAATGTTTTATAGATTCACTGTATTGCCATTATCTAGCATAAACTCTCTATGTAGTGATACTGAATTACTGTGTAAATGTCCTGAAATAGTGTATACTTATGTAGATTATATAAAACCATTAAATGAGCTTAACTAAAAATGTTTAAAATAAGACATAACATACAATTTGTATAGCCTTACTTTTATTTTATCAATGATTCGAGATCATCCCCCGGTACCTTTGACAAGGATAAAGCTGACGGATTATAATATTACTAAGAAGTGTTTAGTAACCCATTATTTCTGACTTGTACCTCTTGACGTACTTTATACTGATGTCATCAGGCAATCATTTTTACTTTCCAAAACCACAACATTGTATATAAGGAAGGTAGGCCTACTCTAGCCTCGAAGTAATCGAGAAGTAAGTTTTGGATTTCATTTGAGTTATATAAATCTCAACTCTTAACGTCTTGGGTGAAATATTCTTTGAGTGATTATGTTTAAATAACAAAACCCTTCTTTCTTTTAATTGTTTGATTCAATTTTGTTAGGCATTGAATCTAGCAAGATTTTAGTGTGGTTTAAAGACGAAGAACCATACGTAGTTCAACCATCTATGTTAGTTTCATAAAGTACTACATTACCTACAAATTAAGCTTAAAACTATTAATGAGAATACACTTAAAAAAAATAAATACAATATTTGTACACTTATTAGCTAGTGCTAATATTTCGTCTAATGTTTATATTGCAATGCCCTTATATATTACAGTAGTGTAAAGAGAAGTAATGCATGTGATTTGTGTAACTTTGTACATGTAAATATTTACGTTTTGTTTGCTTATTTGTAAATTTATGTTTAAAACTTGGCATATATTACTCTTAAGTTAATTATGTATAGGAGAGAACAAACTAATTTGGTAGAAGATATGTTAGGTAAAATGTACTCATAGACGTAAAATGCACCGCAAACAAACTGAAAGTGGAAATCGTGGGTTTTCAACTTACTTGATGCATAGCTGATCATTTTAGTAAGCTTAAATGGAAAATATAGATCGATAAGGGCTCACTATACTTTTTTGTGCCAGTGAACGCTCAATATTTAGTTTACCCCATATTTCTTTTATTAATGTATTCGTATCTGCGAGCGAAGCCGCTAGTAAATACAACCCAAATTTCAAAAAGAAAATTGAATTTATAAACGATGAACATAGGCCTATTCTTATGTAGTAACATCCCTCATACCAAAATTTAGCAAACAACTATTAACAGTTCTCCATATCATAATTATTTATCCATTACGATCTATGACCAGTATTACATTTTTTAATGACTACAAATATTTTCTAAACATATCATAGACTCTAAAAGATCACATTGATTGTTTTCAAAATATTCCCTCGTGTGTATAGCTAAATATAATCAAAACTAATTCTTGAGGTATAAATCGAATTTGTCTGGCAGATAATGGGTTTCAATTTGATTTTACATCTCCTCTGAAATGTTTTAAATAAAAGCGGACCTCAAATACAGTTCTTCGATTAATAATTTCTTAACGACACAGATAAAACATTTTCATACTAAGATTATAACTAACATAAACTGTTTTAATCTTATGAAATTCTATGTTATAGGAAAATATATATATGATATACCGCTTTCGATATTTTGAAATACAATATACATTTCTAATAAACATGCACTCTAAAAAAAAGCGCGCGTACAGTACTAAACAAATTTGCAGAAACGGCATAAAACTAAATCTAAATACAGTACAAACTAATTAATTCCTGAAGTAAAATGGTGATATTATTTGTCAGAAACAATCCTAAATAAATTGCAGCAACTGTTGTTTTAATTATAACAATTTGATTTTTTGTAAATATTGTGACACCAAATGATTTCAAATCAGTTAAAACTTACATTAAAACTTAAAAGAACCGGTATATATTTTGTAATTTATCACCAATAATTTGTATTTAAACGTAAATATGTTTGTAAGCAGAATAACTTGAATAAATTGTAGTGGATGTCATTTTATTTATCAAATTAGCAGTCATTTAAAATATAATTATGAAATTAAATCTTAAACAGAACTTAACAGATTCTAATTCGGTGGTTAAAGACCACACAATATAAAGTAAATAAATGTGTACATACTTTTTCTAACTCTTCGCTTGCTCCCATTTCGATCAGAAAGCCACGAGACACTAACTTCAACCTGTACCTTAACGCGGCATTCGATAACACTTAACTGACAGACATTGTTACCAACATTCAAGAGCGACGTTTCCCCTCCTACATTCGTCAACTCACTATGTCCATAGACAATAATAGTTGTATGTCAGCACAATTAATTGTCATACTAAAGGCTATTACTATTAGGAGTGAAAACTGCTTCTGAATGTAAACTATTGTCTTTAATAGTTATTAACTCATTTTGTATTACAAAACTATATTTTACTTTTATTTGTATCTTAAATCACTGTTTTGAGATTAGTAAACTGACTAAGGTCGGCTACTGCGTAATTATTTCCCCACACATTATTTCTATTAGAGAACCTTCGACAAAAAATTGACGTGTGCCCAACTTTGATGAAAATTAAATAGAGCCTATTACACTATCAAATATTGCATCAAAGAAATTTGATAGTGTAATACAGGCCTAAAGGATTTTGACCTTGAATGGGTAGACTAGAACAGGGCTATAGAATACAAGGGCTGGTCCACTTCTTTGATGTTGACGCTCGCCGACTGTCCCAGCCTTCCCCTCGCCCCCCTCCGATGTGACGTCACTCTGGTACCATGACACGCCGCTTAAACACGGTTCGCCTTATATCTCACGTGTTATTTGATATTGCAGACGATAATTCTTAAAAAAATTATGCAATACAAAGAATCGCCTAAATTATATTTTTAACAAGTTTAGTGAATATTGTGCAATTATTTTGCTCAGTACACGTTTTTAAAGAAGGTATATAATTCCGCGACATTTTCGCCTTTTGACGCATATTCAATGCTAATTTTCTCGAAGCGACATTCAATTAATTTCTTTAAAAAATTATACAATACACACAATCACCTAAATTATATGTTTAAAAAGTTTGGTGAATATTGAGCACTTATTTTGCTCAGTACACGTTTTTAAAGAAGATATATAATTCCGCGACATTTTCACCTTTTGACGCATATTCAATGCTATTTTTCTCGAAGAGGCATTCCATGAATTTCTTTAAAAAGATCATACAATACACACAATCACCTAAATTATATATTTAGCAAGGTATTTATTTATTTAATGTTACGTTGCAGACGAGATTACTTTATGAAATGTTACCAAGATTATCAAGTAATATTGTCTGCAGTGTTACTTGAATATTCCAAGAAACACATTTACAAACAAAATACATTAAATCAAACATTTTCAGAATGATGAGATATAAATAAATATATAATATATAAATAATAATAAGATTTAAACTTAGAGCACCGGTAATTATTGACAACTCAAAATTTAAAATAACAAATTTAATGTAATCAGTTTCAAATTAAAATAAACATTAAAAAATATTATTTATTTAATGTATGAGATGCAAGCGAGATTACTTTATGTCCAAGGTCATCAAGTCATCAAGTAATTTCTTCTGCAGCTTTAAGTTACTGTTAAAATGTTTAAAAATAATCTTTACTAGCAAAATGCGCTTAAAGTTGTCAGAATAATTAGATATAAATAAATATTTAATATACAAATAATTATAATCAAATTTAAACCTAGAGTAATAAAATTATTGATGACAAAAATAAAAAACTTTAACATAATTTTAAGTTAAACTTCTAGACTAAATTAAATTGCACAGTGTCAATTTAAATTTAAATAGTTCAATTGTTTAAATTCAACTATTAAATTAACTATTCCCTAAGGCCTAGGGAAGGAAAATTTCTATAAAGTAGTTTTATTTATTTTTTTTATATATATATTTTATGTCAGCAGTAATTATTATGTCATGTGCATATCTGCATCTAAGCTACTCAATATGTGTAAGTATTTATAACTTTTATGTGTTTTATTTTATAAGTATTACACATGTTTTATTAAACTGCAGTATGGCATTCAAGTTTTGGTGGTTTATTGTAATAAATACAATTATTTTTAATAATGTGACACATTTTGTTCAATTTTGTATTTAGTTTTCAGAAATGTTTCAGAGAATCACATTAAAAGTATGCTAACATTAGTAGGCCTACACTACATCGGTTTATTACCTAGTATTAGTTAGTTTTATTGTAACCCTGTCTTCTTCTTACATCTTTAGACTAATTGTTTACAGTCTACTTATTGCTTTGTGTAGTGTCAATACTAAAACTAAAGAAGAGCGCATCATAAAAATGTTACAGCTTTGATAAGAAATTGAAATTATTATAGCAGAGAATACTTATGAGAAGCGCTGGGAATGGAGTAGGAGTTACCACCGTGACGTCATCACAGTGGCAGGGACGGGAACGCTTTCCGTGGCTGACTGGTCTAGCCCTTGTATTCTATAGCCCTGAGACTAGAACCCCCAACGAAAACACTGCTGATATACTGTCACTTCGGATTTATGTCTTTATTTTAAACTATTCCACCAATGTTTTAATTTATACTCGTATTTGAGTTTCGAATGTCATTAAATTTTCGATATTGTTTTGATATTGTTGGTACATAAGCTTCAACAAAATATATACTTTTTTATTTAATGTATATATGTATTTATGTATTTAATTTAATGTATTTATGTTATTTATAAAATTTGAACCAAAAGGACTTATGATGATGTATCACATCTTTGAGCAAAAATCTTAGGCTATACCTAATAACATTTTGTTTACAAATAAATGAGAATTGTAAATGTTACTACAGTAGGTTTGAATGAAACGAGGTCATGGTCTTCAAGACTACCTGGCCAAGTGTGACACTTTCAATTTCACTTTATTAACTGAATGACTTTGTTTATAGCCTATATACCAACTTTGCGCAAATATGCCAATGATCAAGCAATGTTTTTATTAATTTATTATAGGCCTATTCTTGAGTTTTATAAATTAAAGTAAGCTTACGTCTGGACGCGTATCAAGATACCTACGTCTGATATCTTAGCTGTTTCATATTCAACAAAATACAATAATAATTACTACTTAATGTATATAACCAGTAATACACTTCACATAACAATGCATTTAGTACCCGTTTCCCTTGAGAGCAATAATGTGTAGATGATATTTTGCACTGTTTTAACTTGTTTGTTGACAAAAATCGTCTTTGAAATCTTAAAATGAGAGTGGACATAAGCTGAATGAAATAACTACTATTTTACTAATATTTGAATAGGTCAAATTTGACTGCCCCAAAAGTTCTTATTTTAAGAGCTGGATTAACTTTAGTGATTTTAGCTTTAAAGGTGTTGAGCATATCAGGACGAAACATTTCATATAGTTATCTGCACCATTTTATAAACTGTTCTAGTTTGTGGGATGTTGTTCATGAACATTTAAAAAGATCATAGATGCAAAAAATTGTGAATTATACATTTTTCTTAAAGATATCTGTTTATAAACAACGCGATAAATAAAATTTTCATTCGAATTAGGCCTACTTAAAAACAAACAAAAAATTACGAACGACTTGGAATCTACTGATTATAGGTCTAAATAGGAATTTCTGAAAACATATTAAATTAAATAATGTTGTTTTGCATTTGGCGGAAAACATATTATAAGTCCACCATTTGTAGAAATCCACGCAAAGCACTAGGCCACTCAATGTTGACTCTGTTAATTGATTTTGATGAATTTACTCGAGTGTTATTGTATACCCTTAACTGAAAAATTATAAAATGTCGTTAGAAATTTCCCAGACAATCGACAAAAGTACCAAATTTGCTATTTCAATTCATTCACAGTACATTGAAAACAGCCAATCTTGAAAACATATTTGACGATAATGTTATTTCAGACTTTGTGCGTGTAGTATAGATTCTATACATATTTGTTTGACCAATGATATAACTAAAATACAGGCTGAATTTAAATATCCGGAACTTTCTTCATTACTTTGTTTAGTAATTGTTTACAAATTATAACAATAGGCTACATTTTATGTAAGCTTGCATCAATAATAACAATTTTGTTGTTGTAGTAAAATTCACCTCAGAGTGAGGCGGAAGTTCAAGCCTACCGAGGGTCAGTACGGTCGACTGGTTTCCGCTCTACTCCGACCTGAATTTAAATTTTTTATAGTAGCGTTATGCAAACTTTTTTTATAACAACAAAATATAAAAATAAATCACATAACGTTGTGTATCACGATCGTCTGTTTATTTTTATACCAAATTTGAAGTAAATCGGTAAATGTTGAGTAATTAAATAGTTCTTAGTTACATTAAAAGCTATGCCATTTAATTACTCAACATTTACCGATTTACTTCAAATTTGGTATCAAAATAAACTGACGACCGCGATACACAAGTTATGTGATTTATTTGTATATTTTCTCTTGTTATAAAAAAAGTTTGCATAACGCTACTATAAAAAAACTAAAATTCAGGTAGGAGTGGAGCGGAAACCAGTCGACCGTGCTAATAAGTCTCCCCCTCGGGAGGCTTGAACTTCCGCCTCACTCTGAGTTGAATTTTACTTATAGTAACTATTGTATTTTCTTTACAAATTGTAGTAAATTGAATCAATAAATAATCCCACCGCATTTAACTTGTAAACTTATATAAATACGTGATTAATTAAAAGAAATTCAAATATAAGTCAAACTTAATTTCTTAATTGGGTACTTAAAATATTTCTGTAAAAATATTTAAATCAATTTCTCAAAAATAAAACGTCACATTTTAAAATGAGCAATATGGTTAGGCCTAATCATGACATTAAAACTTTAATTTTCAAGGACATTTGTTCAATTTCACCTCAATGCATTAGGTAGATTATTCTTAAACAAGAGAAACCGCCAAACAATTGGCGCCGTATTGGAAAATGGTGTCCTGTTTAAAAATTTGAAATAGTGATTTTAAACTTTGTTGCAAAACAAATATATTAAAAGATTCCAATGGTTAAAATATTCACCCGTTATATTGTTTTGTTTAATTTAATGAATAAAACTTTAACAATATTTTTTTATTTTAGAGCATTGCGTTCGTATGTAATGTGTTTTTAGCGTTTGCGTAACTACCCGATACCTCAAAATAGAAGTACTAAATAAAACCAATCAATCAAAATAAATTCTACAACAATATAAAGGAGAATATCTTTGGCCTTTTTATATATTTTTATGACGTGAACGCAAGGCACTTTCTCAGAGGTGTTTATCAAATCATTAATATTTTTAACTAAGGTTTCGTGTTTCCTTTAAAACTATTTTATCTTTTAAATTCTTCTAAATTATAATTCGTAGATGGCAAAAGTTGTAAATTATAAATTTGTATTTTAAAATCATTACCCGTGTGTGAAATACATGTACCAAATTTCACATTCGTAGGACGTAAGGTTTTTGAGATATATAACAAACAATATTTATTGTTTAAGGGGTTGTTTCAACCCTTGCAGGCCAAATATTTTAAAATAATTTTTGAGATATATAACAAACAATATTTATTGTTTTATTGGTTGTTTCAACCCTTGCAGGCCAAATATTTTTAAATCAATTCCCCTGTGGCAAATACATGTACCAAATTTCACATTCCTAGGACATAAGGTTTTTGAGATATATAACAAACAATATTTATTTTTCTAGGGGTTGTTTCAACCCTTGCAGGCCAAATATTTTTAAATCATTTTCCATGTGGCAAATACATGTACCAAATTTCACGTTTCTAGGAGGTAAGGTTTTTGAGATATATAACAAACAATATTTATTGTTTTAAGGGTTGTTTCAACCCTTGCAGACCAAATATTTTGTAATCATTACCCCTGTGGCAAATACATGTACCAAAGTTCACATTCGTAGGACGTAAGGTTTTTGAGATATATAACAAACACTATTTTTTGTTTTAGGGGTTGTTTCAACCCTTGCAGGCCAAATATTTTAAAATCATTTCCCCTGTGGCAATACATGTACCAAATTTCACATTCCTAGGACATAAGGTTTTTGAAATATATAACAAACAATATTTATTGTTTTAGGGGTTGTTTCAACCCTTGCAGGACAAATATTTTAAAATGATTTCCCCTGTGGCAAATACATGTACCAAATTTCACATTCCTCGGACGTAAGGTTTTTAAGATATATAACAAACAATATTTATTGGTTTAGGGGTTGTTTCAACCCTTACAGGCCAAATATTTTAAAACCCATTCTTAGTGCCTCTAGTGCATATGAGCAGTATGTGTACCAAATTTCAAGTTTCTAGGTGGTATGGTTTTTGAGATATATAACAAACACTATTTATTGTTTTAGGGGTTGTTTCAACCCTTGCAGGCCAAATATTTTAAAATCATTTCCTAGTTCGCCTCTTGCCACTGTAGAAAATTCTTGTACCAAATTTCACATTCCTAGGAGGTAATCTTTTTAAGATATATAACAAACATTATTTATTGTTTTAGGGGTTGTTTCAACCCTTACAGGCCAAACATTTTAATATCTGTTTTTAGTGTGCCTCTAGTGCCTGTGAGCACTATATGTCTAACAAATTTCAAGTTCCTATGTGGTATGGTT
>JAGFPH010000531.1:288795-299221 GCA_018207615.1 Philaenus spumarius
GGAAGTGGGAGAATTAGTGATGATGAGTGAGTGAGTGAGTGAGTGAGTGAGGGCTTTGCCTTTTGCCAGTACTGTATATTATATAAAATCCAAATACCACTCACTCACCGACTCATCACGAAATCTCAAAAACTAACAAACGGATTGCAATGAAATTTGGTATGTAGCTTCCTCTAGGGCTGTGGGTGCACGGTAAGAAAGGTTTTCAAAAAATTAGAAATTTTAGGGGGGGAGGGTTTGAGGGGGTCGAAGTAACTAAATGATCATTAATCTAGAACTACTGAACGGATTAGAATGAAATTTGGTATGTAGCTTCCTCTAGGGCCATAGGTACTCGCTAAGAAAGGTTTTCCAAAAATTCGAAATTTTAGGGGGGTTCGGGGGGGGGTGGTCAAAGTTACTAAAAATCCCCGTAAGAAATACATAGTGTAATATATTTATTGATATATTTTTGTTTTATTAATATACATTTAACTTCGATATGTCTATCCATGCAAAGCCTGATCGGGCAGCTATATAGTAGGGGATAGGCTAGTATATAGCCCAGACTTCTCAAGGTTGATTCCGATCATTGAATACGAAGCATTTACTCGAATGGAATTGCACACCCATACGTACTTCGGATACTGAAAGTTGTAAAGAAATTATCGTGTGAGTTTAGTATGGCTAGTAGTAGTCCATAGTCTTACAAACATAATTCACAAATAAGCTGAGCGGCCTGGCCAACCATTATTACGTTTGTTCTGTAATTCTTATTAATACAAACAAAATTTCACCAGTTCATTTTAATTCAATTGAAAAACGACATAACAAACAAAGCGGGCTATTTACAAACAATCTAAACACAAGAAAGTTTTAGGTAAGGATTTGAATTGTTTTTTTATATGAAGAATTTTTGAATATTATTTACGGGTTTTCTGCAGTTACTGACTCGCAGTGTGAATAAACGCGTTCGTTAGGATTAAGTTAAAAAGCTATCCCGCGCTTCCCGTGTTTCGTTTGCAAAGGAATACCAGTCATGACTATCATGACCGAGTATATAATTTATTTTTTAACTAAACAATAATTAATGAATCATAAATACATTCTTTAAATTAACTTTTAAGTTTGTGTTATTGGACACCATGACAACGTATAACATGAATGGGTCAAGGTGTTTGTTTGTAGCAACTAAAACAATGAAAACATTTGTTTATTTGATTCTTCTTCTTTCTTTCTATCTTATCTACTTTCGAATCTATATAATAAAAATGAATTGCTGTTCCTTTGTAAGCGCATCACTTGAGAACGGCTGGACCAATTTGGCTATTTTTTTTTAAATGTTCGTAATAGTCCGAACTAGGTTTTTATATAAAGAAAAATTGAAAAGTTTCCCAAAAAACTTTCAAATTTAGAAAAAACTAAACCGCCTCTTTTGTATGGACTCAAATCCATAGCGCACAAAAACAGCTGTTCGTATAAAAAGCTTAGCAACACGTCATGTTTGTTTACATTCATTACCATTATATAGCATCTTTACTTAGCACTTATAATTCTTCAAAACCAACAGCTTTTTTAGCTTAGATTGACCAACTTAAAGCAAACAAAAACAAAAATCAACTAAAAATGCTTACTATATTTTAATTCAATTCAAACATTGGTTGTTACATAATATATATTATATTAATAATACATAAAAACAGCTGATTTGGATCAAAAACTGAACATAATTTTAGGTTAGGCCCACAAGGAACCAAAACACGTTTATTTTCAACTAATTGGGCTAATTTAGAATCAGGTTTTTAGCCGAATTTTTGAAGAAAATAAGAGCTATTACACTCGACCCAATTTGAAAATTACTTTATATATATATCTGTTTTATTCCCGGATTGATAAGTGGTAGTAAATATGATTCAAAATTGCTGATTTTTTGGTGAAAGGGTCCTAGTAGGATTCTTCAGATACACTTTTTTTTTGTTTTTCGATCGGATTCAAAATGGCGGAGTTATACCGATTAATCGTTTTTGGGTAGGGATTTAACGGTATATAAGTATATGGGTTTTTCCCACCTTGATAAAATGGTAGTAAATATGCTTCAAAATAGCTGAAATTTTAGTGGAAGGGTCCTTGTAGGATGTCCCAGACACTGATATTTTCATTTTTCAATTTTACACAAAATGGCGGGCCGTTTGATTCAAATCAAAATGGCAAAGTTAGAGCGAGGAAAATGAATTATTTCTCCCACTCATAAGCCGTTGTGCAGATTTTGAGCTATATCGTTCGAAAGGTAATTAAATTTACATCAATCCTGTGCAAAGGTATTTCAGGTACAGTCCCCGGAACAAGGAAGAAAATTGATAGAAAGCTCCCGATAAATGATTTTTCCATTATATAAATGTAAGGTTTTTGCACAATTTCCCCCACTCATAAGCCCGTGTTCAGTTTTTGAGCTATATCGTTTGAAAGGTAATTAAATTTAATACAATCTTGTGCAAAAGTAATTCAGATACAGTCCCCGGAACAAGGAACAAAATTGATAGGAAAATCCCGATAAATGATTTTTTAATTATCCATGTCAGGTTTTTGCACAATTTCTCCCACTCATAGGCCCGTGTGCAATGTTTGAGCTATATCGTTCGAAAGGTAATTAAATTTACTACAATTCTGTGCAAAAGTAATTCAGGTACAGTCCCCGGAACAAGGAACAAAATTGATAGGAATCTCCCGATAAATGATTTTTTCATTATAAATGTCAGGTTTTTGCGCGATTACTCCCACTCATAAGCCAGTGTGCACTTTTTTAGCTATATAGTTCAAAAGGTAATTAAATTTACTACAATCCTGTGCAAAATTAATTCAGGTACAGTCCCCGGAACAAGGAACAAAATTGATAGGAAACTCCCGATAAATGATTTTTTAATTATACATGTCAGGTTTTTGCAGAATTTCTCCCACTCATAAGCCCGTGTGCAATTTTTGAGCTATATTGTTCGAAAGGTAATTAAGTTTACTACAATCCTGTTCAAAGGTATTTCAGGTACAGCCCCCTGAACAAGGAACAAAATTGATAGAAAACTCCCGATAAATGATTTTTTCATTATCCGTGTAAGGTTTTTTGCTCAATTTCTCCCACTCATAAGCCCGTGTCCAATTTTGAGCTATATCGGTCGAAAGTTAATTAAGTTTACTACAATTATGTGCAAAGGTAATTTAGGTACATTACCCGGAACAAAAAACAAAATTGATAAGAATCTCCAAATAAATAATTTTTTCACTATCCGTGTAAGGTTTTTGCACAATTTCCCCCACTCATAAGCCCGTGTGCAGTTTTTGAGCTATATCGTTCGAAAGGTAATTAAATTTAATACAATCTTGTTGCAAAGGTAATTCTGGTACAGTCCCTGAAACAATGAACAAAATTGATAGGAAGCTCCTGATAAATGATTTTTTCATTACCCGTGTAAAGTTCTTGCTCAATTTATTCCACTCATAAGCCCGTGTGCAATTTTTGAGCTATATCGTTCGAAATGTAATTAAAGTTAATATAATCCTGAACAAAAGTAATTCAGGTACAGTCCCCGGAATAAGGAACAAAATTGATAGGAAGCTCCTGATAAATGATTTTTTCATTATCCGTGTAAGGTTTTTGCTCAATATCTCCCACTCATAAGCCCGTGTCCAATTTTGAGCCATATCGGTCGAAAGGTAATTAAGTTTACTACAATTATGTGCAAAGGTAATTCAGGTACAGTACCCGGAACAAAGAACAAAATTGATGAGAATCTCCAAATAAATGATTTTTTCATTATCCGTGTAAGGTTTTTGCATAATTTCCCCCACTCATAAGCCCATGTGCAGTTTTTGAGCTATATCGTTCGAAAAGTAATTAAATTTAATACAATCTTGTTGCAAAGGTAATTCAGGTAGAGTCCCTGGAACAAAGAACAAAATTGATAGGAAGCTCCTGATAAATGATTTTTTCATTATCCGTGTAAAGGTTTTGCTCAATTTATCCCACTCATAAGCCCGTGTGCAATTTTTGAGCTATATCGTTCGAAAGGTAATTAAATTTACTACAATCCTGTGCAAAGGTAATTCTGGTACAGTCGCCGGAACAAAGAACAAAATTGATACGAAGCTCCAAACAAATGATTTTGTCACTATCAGTGTAAGATCTTTGCACAATTTCTCCCACTCATAAGCCCGTGTGCAGTTTTTGAGCTATATCGTTCGAAGGGTAATTAAATTTAATACAATCCTGTGCAAAGGTAATCCAGGTACAGTCCCCGGAACAAAGAACAAAATTGATAGGAAGCTCCTGATAAATGATTTCTTCACTATCTGTGTAAAGTTTTTGCTCAATTTCTCCCACTCATTAGCCCGGTGAAATTTTTGAGCTATATCGTTCGAAAGGTAATTAAATTTACTACAATCCTGTGCAAAGGTAATTCAGGTACAGTCCGTGGAACAAAGAACAAAACTGATAGAAATCTCCTGATAAATGTTTTTTGTATTATCAATGTAAGGTAATTACGCAATTTCTCCCACTCATAAACCCAAGTGCAATTTGTGAGCTATATCATTCGAAAGACAATTAAATTTACTATAATCCTGTGCAAAGATATATTTGGAACAATTTCCGCAACAAGGAACAAAATGCGTAGGAATCTCTCATTATATAATACTAGTTATTCCCTGATAAGAAAATTCGGCTATAGTAATGCGGCAGTGCTGCTTACGGGTTTTTTTTACAATTCTTCACAACTATCAGTTTTTTATATTAGGTAAAAGCAAGCAAAAGGTTTACTGTATTATCTAAAAAGGTTTACAAACTATAAATCTAAATTTGTGTAGTATATTCTTAAGTGGCATAAAAACCATTTTCTAATTCGATCACTTAAGCATAATATCATACTTAACAGGAGTTGTATTAATTAAAACACTGTTTCCATAAATACTAAACTTGTAATAAATTTGTTGTCAATCTGGCATCTTAGTTAAATGACGGATGAGTAAATAACTTATTAGTGACGTAGTCCAATCAAGGTGTAACTTATGTCTGATGTTAGTAGAAAAGAGCAACTTACCCTGGGTCCCAACCACAGCTTCGTCTTTTTTGTACAATTCTGTCTTGGTATTTAAAATAATACAGTTTAATGTATATTTGTGGAAATACAACAATAAATGTATCGTTTTAACATAAAATCACTATTTTGAATATACTAATTTATCCATTTAATTAAAGTAAGAATGATGAGTGGTAATTATAGAGAAAATTATTTACTATTTGTTTAAAAAAATATAAAATATTAGGTTGTGAAAATACAAATTATCACATTACTTTATACTTCAGAAGATAGTTTTCTAATATATGCCTTAAGAGATTTTAATGTTAGCAAATAATCTAGTATTTCTCTCAGTTAAGATGTGTGGCTTGGATTAAGATGTGTGAATTTTCTTTTATCTGTGTGTAAAATGAATCGTCAATCAATGGGTAAAGGTTGATAACCCATTCTGCAGGTAAAAGAAGAAAGTAGACCAAGGACGGAGAAATCTCTCCTGAGATTGTTTATTGACAGTTGGTAACGCAAAGTGACAGGTAAACTATTTACAAACGACTACTTACTTTGTACATTCCTTGTTTTGTATTTCCTTATTTACTAACCCACTTAATATAACACGTAATGACTACAGTCGACTTGATTGCTAAAAAATCTACCATCCATTGTTTAAAACTTTACACAGCAAACGTTACGTGTGTAATTTGAACTATGGGATATCGTTTAGCCCAGTCGGTGTAGGTTACAACTACCAATAATTTGCAATATGGCTGATTTTTTTTATAAGTACCTTAAAGTATGTAGATTAATATAAAAAAGGTTTACAAGTCTATCGATTTCCCACAGTCGAAAAAAAATTCGAATTTTTTTTTTCGATATTCCTTAATATTTCGAACTGGGATGAAGATAAATAGAAATTAAAAAATACTACCGTGAAGGGGAAGTATTTTTCAATAACAAAGGTCATATGTGTTTCTTTCGTCCGAGCAATGGTTTGTCTGGAAAAAATTCGATAATGCGGGTATTTATTTTTCAGCAGGGGAAATCAATAAAAGGGGAAATCTCATTCATATATGAAGCATTGGCTCATTCTAAATTGGCTGAATTTTAATATATCGAATTGAAACTTGACATATGAGTTAATATATATATTTTAAACATTTATGCTGAGTCTCAGCTTGTTATTTTGAAAATGGCCCGATCTAGAGCCACTTGACTTACCAATGGGTTTCTCGATTTTAGGAGTACCGGATCCATCAACTCATTTTAAAAGGCTCCAGTTTAGAAAATTTTCAAAATATCAGCCTAAAAGTTTTTTAAAAGTTAAACATATAGATTCAAACAAGATCAAAGAATACAAACCTTTTTTTATTATTTACATTTAAAAGCAATTAAAAGTATTTAAAAGTAAATTAAAAAAGTATAATTTTATACCTTTTTACATTTTTCATCAAAACGCTTGAGTTGATCGGCTTCAGATTAGTCAATTTTTTAAATATAGTTTTTAAAATAAGTATAGCAAAAACAATTGTGTTTGTAACTTCTGTACCAATTTTTAAATCGATATGTTAAAAAATGTCGAAAATAGAGTCGTTGAATCCAAAGGTGTTATAGTTAAAACAAGATAGGTAAAACTATTTTCAAGCACCTCGTTTTTAAAAATAACATGAACAAAATCGTTCATACTTACTTTGAATATTTATACTGGTGTATTCAACTTGTAAAACAAATTTTATGTTGATATTCCAAAAATTGACGAAACTGGAATAGGTTGAAAGGGCTACAGCGTTCGGTAAGAAAAAAATCGAGAGGCTCGTTGATAAGTCTGATAGCTCTAGCTCATCAAATTTTTAAGATACCAACTTGAGTCTTGGTATATAAGTTAAAAATAAACTTTTCACTTGCTATACCAAGTTTTAATTCGATACATTACAAAATGGCCAACTTAGATCTGCTATACGTATGGACGGAAATTATCATATAAAAACATTATTCATTGATAATTATGCGTTCATACATTTGCTGGCCTATTTAGTTTAAAACTATCGCAGATATATCATTTTTGTATATATATTTATACACATATTGTTTATGTATATTTTAAATTTCATACAAATTGGATGATTATCTTGAGAGAAAATGGATTTTTTTCTAAAACAAGTTAATCCAGACTGCGTATAGGCTATTACGCTAGTTTTAACGAAATTGTATTATTTTGAATATAAAAAAGTTGAATTTTTAAAGAAAATGGCAGCCATTTTGAATCCGCCATGTTGAATTTTCATATTTTATATGAATCAGTTCCCCCTAAAAACCCCAAATAACCAGTTTTCTTTTTCTTGGAGACACATTTTTTAAATTTCAATATATATATTTGGGTAATTTGATAGATGATTATGTTGTAATGAAAAAAAAAACATGCCATCGTAAAGCTGACACTTTCCTCTTGAAAACGCCCTGTTGCAACTATTTATTTAATGCATTATAAATATGCAATAGTTTATAATGTACTGGGCCGTGCTTCAAAAAATAGGTCTTCAGCCGTGCGGCCGAGTCGCGCTGCTGCAAAATACATAGGGTACCTGAATGATCGAATTTTTTCCAAACAAACCATTGCTCAGACGAAATAAATACAAATTACCTTTTTTATTGAAAATACTTCCCCTACACGGTGGTATTTTTTATTTTTATTTATCTTCATCCAAGCTCGAAATATTAAGGAATATCGAAAACAAAATCCTTTTCGATTTTTTTTTCGACTTTGGGAAATTGATAGACTGGTAAACTTTTTTATGTTAATCTACATACTTTAATGTACTTATAAAAAAAATCAGCCGTATTCTAAATTACTGAAACTTTTGATCTAAAATTACCCCTAACGACTAGCCTATTAATCAATAATTAAAACACTTAATAAATACCATACCATTCGTTGAGAAAAATGTTGTTTAGTTTGTTGACTAATTATTTCTGAACTAATAAACATGTAACAAATAAATCCGAGAAGTGTGTGTTTAACTCTCACGCCAGGTGTTCTATTCCTGAAAGTTTTTTTATACGTAACAATATTATCAACACTTATAATTAATATACAACTGCAAACAACTACTTATACTTTATACAAACTATAAAAACAACCATAGTGGAAATAAATTGATAATTTTGAATACTCTACTTTTGGAAAGGGATTTTCAGCAACGTATTATTAGAAAATACCAAACACTTCGCATCAAAAATTCCTTTAAAAATAAATGTTGGTTAATAAAGACAGAATTTTTCATAACTTTACCACAAAAGTGGACCTGCTATAAATAGTTCTCCTGTAAAGTGTATTGAGTGTATTGTAAACTAACACCACAAAGTTTGTTTTAAAATGTGACTGTTCTTTCTGAACGGGGAGGAATCGCAGCAATATTTTCGAGAATATCAAGATAACTACAAAACTATTATTTGCAAAAAATTGATTTGGTATTCTTAAATGGAGATCTGTTAAACGATGCCCAGCATGACAGTATCATAAAGTATTTCTTTTTGTGGTAGCAAACTTTAGCTTCTCCAAAATGTATAGTAAAGTATTTTTTATCATAATGCATTATAAACTGATGTGACTCTTTACTGTAATCACTCACTACTTGCTCAAAATGTCAGCTGATTCAATAACCAGTTGACTTCATTTTAGTTCTAGGACCTATAAGCATGTTATTGCACTAGGGCCAAAAAGTATTGTACGTAAACAATGAATTGTGGAAGACTACTTAAAAATGACAACAGGAGCTGTAACTTCAAAAGGTTCAGCTGTTTTCCAAGATAGTGTTATTGTCGTGCTTAGGTTAAATCTCGTTTAAAATCTGAAGAAACATTAATAATGTAATTTAATTAATTGAGTGATTCTAGTGCAGTATGATAAAAAGTATAGTTCATAACTTTGTACTTAAAGTGCTTTTTGGTGCTTGATCCCTTGTTTATGTGCTCGGAGTTGATTCCGCACATAAAACATCCGCTTTAGTGATGAAATATGTTATTTATTAGTTTCAATTATTGAAATATAAGTGTGTTTAGCATGTTTCATAACTACGTCAGATTACAGGTTGTTACTTTTATCTATTCGAGAAATTTGACTGAGAAGGACACACAACATAAACAGACAGATGAGTCACTATTATACGGTTTAAGTTTCCGTTTTTCTTGTAAGGCAAAGACCCTTAAAATATTAATTTGTCTACAATTACGTTTTATAATAATAATAACAATAATCAGTACTAATTGCTTATTGCGTCATTGGATATATTTATGTACTTAACAAGATTAAACAAACTTTACGAAAGGAGGGAGAGTAGAGCAATGTTGTCAAACATTAAGAATTGTAGACAGAGTAATCAATACCTTGGACAAAAATATACAACTCTTGATAACGGTAATTACTGTAAATTGCATTATTATATAGTTGGGTAATTTACAACTTCAACCAATCCCATAAATATCTTGTTATATGTTTATTGCTAATAAGAGTACTGTCGCCTTTCCGTCGCCCCGCGAAAACTATCAAATAGCTCTTGCTTTCAAAACAAGATCGACAACTTCAAGAGGATATATTTTAATTGATTTTTTAACTGATTTTTTTTATTTTGTTGTATGCGGTTATGTAATTTCTGCAGAACTTAATGAACAGGAGGACTGATCAAATAAGAACAGTCACACAAAACTTTTAACGTTATTTAGAAAGGTAAAAAACTAAATTGCTTGCACAATAACTTGATTAAAAGTAATAAAATAAAATAAACTGTAAATTTTGAGTTAAAATGTCAGCTGTGATAAAGATGTATGTTATTTAAGTCAGCTGTTTATCACTGTTTGTGAAATTCAGCGATACAAACATAACTTGAATGTATGACAGGACCACTTCTGTATTCAAATTACAAAATGTTAATGAAACTCATATTCGATTTTCTTGTGATTTTTTTTGAGGTTTTTAGGAACACATTTGATTAATTAGTAAAATTATTGATTAAAAACACATTTAATAACTAAAACAAATTCAACTTAAACAGTATGTATTTTATTTGAAAAATATTAACAAATCATAATGTTCTTACAAAAAGTGCGTTACAAAATGGAAACTGGTTAGATTTATTTTAAAAATTGCTTCAGGTAGAAAAATGTTCAACCTGCCATTTTAAAGCCCTTAACCCGAGCAATCTAAAGGGTTGTACAAAAGTTGAATAGTTGAATATAGTGTGTTCCAACATTAGTAAAACGAGATCTTCTCTACTTAAAAAAATGTATCGTTATTAATATTTTTTATATATTCTAATAGGTTAATAAGAGACCACATACTGCTATAACTCGTTCCAAACAGAAGCAAACTTGCAGCAAAACAGTACGCACTA
>JAGFPH010000531.1:348089-399168 GCA_018207615.1 Philaenus spumarius
ATTGGGGTTTTAGAAACATTTTCAGAATTGAAGGGGTTAATTGGGGTTTTAGCTACATTTTCAGAATTGAAGGGGTTAATTGGGATTTTAGCTATGTTTTCAGAATTGAAGGGATTAACTGGGGTTTTAGAAACATTTTCAGAATTGAAGGGGTTAATTGGGGTTTTAGCTACATTTTCAGAATTGAAGGGGTTAATTGGGATTTTAGCTATGTTTTCAGAATTGAAGGGATTTATTGGGGTTTTAGAAACATTTTCAGAATTGAAGGGGTTAATTGGGGTTTTAGCTACATTTTCAGAATTGAAGGGGTTAATTGGGGATTTAGAAATATTTTCGGAATTGAAGGGATTAATTGGGGTTTAGCTACATTTTCAGAATTGAAGGGATTATTTGGGGTTTTAGCTACATTTTCAGAATTGAAGGGGTTAATTGGGGTTTTAGCTACATTTTCAGAATTGAAGGGGTTAATTGGGATTTTAGCTACATTTTCAGAATTGAAGGGGTTAATTGGGGTTTTAGCTAAATTTTCAGAATTGAAGGGATTAATTGGGGTTTTAGAAACATTTTCGGAATTGAAGGGATTAATTGGAGTTTTAGCTACATTTTCAGAATTGAAGTGGTTAATTGGGGTTTTAGCTTCATTCTCAGAATTGGAGGGATTAATTAATTGGGGTTTTAGCTACATATTCAGAATTGAAGGGATTAATTGAGGTTTTAGCTACATTTTCAGAATTGAAGGGATTAATTGGGATTTTAGCTACATTTTCAGAATTGAAGGGATTAATTGAGGTTTAAGAAATATTTTCGGAAATGGAGAATGAGTTGTGTTTTAGCAATATTTTTTTGAAATGGTGGAATATTGGGGTTTTAGAAATATCTTGAAATGGAAAAATCACGAACTCCTTTAACAAACAATTTTGTTTTGATATCCTTTAATGAACTCCTTCTGACAATAGTCTATGCACCACGACAGTATCGTAAAATGTTATGGGATTACCATACTTTGACATTTCCTCAAAATGCACAGACTCACTTTTTTTGTTTTGATTATTTCCACTGGTTATAACATACGAAATTTAATTGTAATACTTTTATCCGTCCCTGAGAAAATCAAATGTGAGATACAAAAAATAAATGAATAAGTAACCTAATAACAGTTTCGTTTTTATCTTTTACTGTACGGATCCTAAAAGGTTTATAATTAATTGTACATTTTATCAACAAATTCATATTTTCTAGTGGCTTATATTGAAGAACGCCTTACAATTTTAAGACCCTGTTTTATAAATTAATCTAAACTTCCTTTGACAGTTTTTTTTTCTGTGTCACGACGGAAGTTAAAAAGTTCCATTGCCACTTCAAGACCAAAAACTTCCAATAACCACTTGGTTGTTATTATGTCCAAACAGTTGCGCACTAGTAGCATTGTATTTGGATAACCTAATAGAACTCCGATCCAATGCAATATTTTGTTCCACTGGAAATGCGACGATAGTGGCGTTATCTATTGGGGAAAGGATGGAAGCTGTGTGAAACACCAATGCTACCAATGATTTCTCCCTAGCGCTACCTCGCGGCGTGATCATGTACTATTTTCGCAACAACCTTTTTCTCGGCACACAGCCCCCGTATGCATGCATGATCTATTTTATTATTCATGATCTATGCTAGTAGCCTAATCAGTCTACTACACATTTCCTCAAAATCACCTCAAAACCGCATTTTATCTTATCAGTTAAGTTAAGTAAAATATTTGATACAACATAATCATCAAACACTGAGGACAACTTTGTAACAAATTTAATAATTTTAACTTATGTTAATGTAGGCTTATTTATTTTGATGTGTAACTATCGAAAATTAACTCTAAATAATAAACATAAGACATGTTACTGGCCGCCACAAGTAGTTATTGGTTATATAAAATACCAATCCTAGAAAAAACTACACTATATAGCAGACGATGTGTGTTTGTAAAATTGCATATAATACGTCAACTGAGGTAACTTTGGCCCAAATCTTGGAAAAAGATAGTTTGATCTACTGTTAGTTACCAAATAGAGATATCGATTTGATAGGCCTACTGTGAAAAACATTAAGAGTAACATTTTCAAAATACATGTTTATTACTTTTGTAGAATTTTTAGTTTCATTTTATTGTACACTCAACTCATTGTACCTACCTAAATAAACCCATAATTATAATTGGGGTAACATTGTCAAAAAATCATATTTCAACTTAGATTTAATGGCATTATTATTACATTTGGGACAATTAAAGGCAAGATTGGCCTAAATTTCAAAAAATCTTAAAAATAGAATTAATAAGTCCTGAGTTTTAAAAACCAGTCAATATACACTTTGAAATACGCAGTGTTCAAAAAAAAAATAGTACATGGAAGTTTATTATATATATGCTGATAGATAATAAAATTTAATTTGAATAATTTAGTTTAATCTATTGTATGGTGGTGGTATTCTATGGTGGTTGTTCTTTTGGAATCTGTAATTATTACTATATATAGCCATCGCTCTAAAAATTAAAGCCAGACCAGCGTTTTGATAGAGCTTTGAGGTCCGTGATGATACCAAGCCTCACCTAAAATAATTATGATAGCAAAGATAGAGCAATGTGATGCAAACACTAGGGAGCATCCTTGGTGTTTTCAAAAACAAAATGAACAATAAAAACACACAGTTTTTTTAAATTTGCTATTCTCGATTCCTCGTCTAAACATTCAGATACAGTTACAGGCTACACGACGATTTATGTAAAGTTTATGGTAGTCTACTTCCCGCTCCACTTACATTTTGAAATTCGACAAAATATGTATGTTTTATGAGTCGAGAAGTATATTTGTTTAGTAAGAAGAACTCGCAGAATCACGTTTTGTTGCTTCTAACAATCATAGTAAACACCCTTCCAGTTATACGAGTAGGCCTACACCCCAGCTTTGAGGGACATAATTAAGTTATAATAATCTTGTTACAATACCAGTATAGGGCTATCCACCACCTAGAGCATTGTTTGTATTTTTCTTTAGGTAAAAGACCGAGATCGATTTAAAGTGTTAGCCTACATGGTTTTGTTACTATACTTCGGTTGATATTTTTCTACTAGACCTATAGTGTTTTATTGAAGGTTAAAAACAACATCTTAAAACAGTTTTCGTTGTAAGATTAAATAACCAATTGCTGTGCATACAAACGTGTTTATAATATGTTAACTAAGACCAGATATAAAACAACAACAGACCATGTAGATATTGGTTCTTCTATAAATCAAAGAATTTTGTTTATTTTAGTAAATTGGTTTCTTTTTGTTATCTAACACCTAACAACCTACTTTTATTTTATCAATTAAGGGTCTGCTGTAGTGGCGGCCATCTTTGATTTTTATCCCGTAAGACCAATGTTAATTTTAAAACCATTTATTTCGTTTATTTTTTATCATAAAATTGATTGCAAGGTCTCATTTTAACCACAATCACAATACGCATCTGCTTTGCGCTTCAGAATTGTTTAAATCCCTTTCATTTGTCACGTAATAGACATTTTTTAAGTACCAAGTTTGAACTTTTTTCTTTACACAATAAAAAATGTAATTAAAAGTGATTCGCAATTTTATAAAGAATAGTCAGTTTTTTTTTCAGCATTTAATTAAAATAGATGGATTTATAAAATGGTTTTAAATGAGGCAATGTCAAAGCGCTCAGCTCCAAGAAATTGAACTGTTTAGATACCGCTATAGAGTGAAAAGCTGGCATCACCGGTTGCTTTCTCATTTATTGGAGCAGACCCTTAGTAGTTTAGTCAACCTAAATAAAACTAAATGTCTTTATTTGAGGTTTGATTCCAAATTAAAACATAAGTGTTAATCTTAATGTAACTTATTTATTACGTTATTGTTGGATCAGTTTACATGAAGGCCTTAGCTTAAATTATGATTGATGAAACTGACATTTTGTTGGAAGCGGCCAAAGGCCAGTCTGCTTCAGTTGGATGCTCGTTGGTTCGAATATAGTTACGGGCTTACGATTTTACTTGCGCTATACTCTGCTCCTCCCGTCTTTATTAGTCTACTGGTATACAAAAAAACACAAAATAAAATATATAAAACTCTATTTAGAAGGTGCGCGAATATCTGAAGAGTACAACAGATGTTAACGAAATATATTTATTTGTACAAGAAAAATACATAAATCTGACTTTTAATTTATGAAATAGGCTATAGTAAAATTGATGAAGATTGGTTGGGTAAGAGAGCCACAAAAAGGTCTATATACTACATAAATAATATGTATGGTATGACAGTTGTACATAATCCGTTATATCAAGAAAGCATAGTTATTACTTTATTGACAACTATTATAATATAACTTACTTGCGGCCTATGGATATAGTCTTTCTTCCTTTGTATTGTTAGAGCACTTTTCCTTTGCAGTGGATCTGTCTCCATGATAATACACACATCAACTAACTAGTCTAGTGAGACCGGCTTCAAGCTATGAGGAAAGCACGGATAATTATTATAATTGTAAACGTTACTTGGCGAGTACCTGTGACGAATACTTGGAACCTATCAAGGTCAACATAAAGTTCAAATAGAAGAGCTAAACGTGAAAAGTGGAAATTTAAAATGGTTCCTCCTTAATGAAATGAAGAACTATTGTTTCCATCAAATGAATTCTATCAACTTCTCATTAACTCTTTAACGTCTACAAAAAAAAATGTTTATTGTAATATTTAATGGATTTTGTGACTAAAGCAATTTATTCAAAGTGGGATTATCAATATGTCCGTAGTTTCACGTCACTGTTGTGTGCCGAAATATCCACCTTTAGAATAATTATTAGTCTCCATCAATTGAACCATAAAGTTGTAAGTCACTTAATAAAATAATTCTTGATCTTGGAATGCATAATACTTTACACGCCTCCAACATCACGATATTTCCAGATTCAGTTATTAATCCCGTCTGAATCCTTCTGTGTTAGTCGATTCTATACTGTCTTCTTATTTTACTTGTTCACTGCATGCATATTTAACAAAATACTCGTCTATATTATAGTACGATTATCCGCGAGTATCCACGGTTCCTCAAACATGTGTCCGGACCCACATACGGTCAAACGTATCCATCCATTCTCTCATCTACTATGGATTACTGAAAAGGGATTTCTTCCATTACATACCACCCCTATACACAAGGTAACATTAAACAAGAAGCGTAATGTATTGTTTTTAAAAGAGAGGGAAGGGAAACGGGCGCGTGCCTATACTTCCGGTTGCCAAAGTATTTTTGACATCGGCAGATGTGGAGTCGGTCTGCGCCAAGTCTAGACCCTGGAGATGCGGACCACTTACACCTTGCAAACAAAATGTCCTTCCACAGTCAAAACAAAACTAACCCTTGTCGCATAAATTATAAAGAGTCCTTCAACAATTATCGATAATTATAAATTTTAAGTTTAATAAACAAATGGAACAGTTAATTTAAATCATCAGTTAACACAGTTTTTAAAATAAAAAATACAAACTTAATGATATACATTAATTTGCAACCTAACAATTTGTTTGTTGCAAATTTGATTGATCTAAATAAATCAATATTACCTCTAAACTACAATTTGTTATAACCATTTGATTTGTATGTGTTTTAGAAAAAGGATCATAAATAAACATATCACTCTCGAGATGCAAAATGTTAATAATTATTCTTTATAATAAACGATATCGGTTGAGGTTAATAATTTATTCTGGATGACACAATAATATTTTAAAACAAATGTTACTAACTTTTAACAAGTTCAGTGCGGGAGCCTTTAAATGATAATAATTTATTCTTAGTGATGTAATACGAATTGTGTATGTCATTTTCGTATACGAAAAGAGCATAAATAAATACAAGTTGTATTTTCAACGATTAAATAATTAGAAATCTACTGACTTTACGGCATACGGTACTGTTTATTTACCTTAGTCGATGCTGCTTCCTTGGATGTATACGTGTGTGGTAAGATTAGGAAGGGGGTGATTCCTGTCCCCTGCCAGACCACATGTTGGAGTATCAAGAGATAAAATTAACACGTGCTCCAAACATGTGCCAGATGTACCTCCACTGACATCGGTACAACTTTTTACATAAACTTTATAAATTAGAAAAAGTACCAATAACATACTTTGATTTCTGAAGATCGGGATTGAAACATTCAGTTGTATAGCTACTTTTTATTATGTTTTAAAAGAGCGCTTAATAAAATTTATCTCAAAATAGGGAATGAGTTGTATGACTATACTATGTACTATGTACAAAGGAAGAAGTTTTAGTGTAGTAAAAATGTCAGCACCCATTTCATCAATGCGTTCTTTGAAGTCTGAGGAGTAAAATAGGCTCAAAATTAATTAACCATTGCGTTGATGAAAAAGGTGAAATATATATTCAGAAACATATCAAGGCGATTCCCTACTGAAAAATGACAATTTTCCAGAAAAAAACCAAAATATTTTTTTCCTGATTCTATAGTTTATAAGGTTTAAGAAAAACATAACATATGCCACAAAAGTTCTTTATATCAGTGTGAAAAATGTATTCAAAGCAATTCGCGCACCTACTTTTGGTCGAGTTTGAACTTCTTTATGTTTGTATTTGGTCTAATAAGATTTTTAATTTTTTTAAAGTAATTGCAAAAAAGTACAACAATGTTTATTATTAGGCTTTCATTGTCTCCAATATGTAAGTAAAACATATCTTGACTACAAATACTGGTTGCGTAAGTTCTACCCCTCTATGGCTGCTAAAATAAGTAATGGAATCTTTAAACGCGATTTCCCGCAACTTTTCAATATTGATATTTTTTACACAAAAGTTCTTATAACTTTTTAACTGCTAAAGCTACAGTGATGAAATGTTTACCACATCTTTAGTAGCTTATAATGCAACTGATTGGGTATTTTTATTCCTCTAGGACAAATACATGAGTTCTTTTTAATGTGTAAATCACAAATTTGTTTTATATAATATATATATATTTTGTAAGGTCATAACTACAAAACTTTAAGCGGTAAAAATATGACTATACCCAAAACGTTAGTGCTTTTTATATACTTTAAAACATGATATCAAACGGCTAAGTTGGTTCAATAGTAAACAAATTATAACAGATTTTTAAAAAAACATATTTTGCCTAAAAAAACTAAATAAACTCAAAAAGGTATGTAAAATTTATTTTTTTGCCAATTCCTGTAAGTCTAACCAATTTTTTAAGTTCTAATGAATGTAAAAAAAATTGTTCTTAATTCAAAAAGGCCTATTATAGAAACCCCCTATTTTCAGCAGGAAATCACCTTAACGCCAATAAACTATGTATAGGCCTATACATACACACCTGATTCAAGACGATATCCTGTCCAACCTCTAGATGGGTTGAAAATTGGTTGGTAGATGAATAATTGTTTGTTTTATTGCATACTTAAGTGTCTAAGGAAATATCAAAGACGTTTAAGATATTTTATTGGGATTTGTTAAAAAAAGGCGAGAAAATCGTATTTCTATTCTTACTTAATAGACCCCCCAAATGGGACGGATCTGGATTAAAGGGTGGAATCTTTTATATTCGTTCACTTAGTTCTTTATCGAAGCCAAGGTGGCTGGTAAATACAATTCTGTATATAGCCTGCAAAGGTATGCCAGATACTTGTGGGCTATGTGTTCATAAAGTTTGAGAAACACTGATTTAAGTTATTGTTAAGATTTAACGCTTAAGTGTTTACTATATAGATGTTTCTATTGAAACATATACAACATTACGAGGTTACAATTAATGGGGCCGTCCAGTCAACAAATCTGAAACATAAATCACCGTTCTAGACAAGCTACAAAGTAGACAAACAATAAAGGGTCGCCACGTGCCATGGGGGTGGAGGCTGCATATTGGACTGGTTTTGACAAATGCAACAGATGTTTTGTGTTGACAAATCTTGTTAATGTTCTTAAATAAAAATTATAGGTAATGTTTAATCAAAAATTGTCACAAGATGCCTAAGGTAGAAATTCAGAAAACCGCCCAAGAACTTTTGATCGGAATAGAAATAACGTTAAAATGTAGGCTACATAGAGCATGTAGAAACTGCAGCAGAAAACTTTGTGCTCCTGCCGATAGTGCCGATTAGAAAAGAAGGAACAGTAAAATAATAATAAAGAAACGACAAGAGGCATATTCGTTATGTTGAATTAAAGAACAAAATAAATCAATAGATTCTATTAGTAAAAATAATTAATACTTTTTCATCTGTCATAGCCCCTTTAAAACAACTGATTAAGTGGCACAGTTTCTTGAATATAGGCCTACGTATTCAATTAATTAAATACGTTATTTCTGTAAAAATTAAACAAGCTTTTATAGGCAACTAATTTAGTAAACACACCAATTTATTTTCTTAGAACTCTTTTTGTTATCTTTTATTCATTTAGTTTACATGTTTACAGTGATTGGAGTTTTATGACTTTACAAGTAAATAATACATCCAGATCGTAGTTGCAACAATAATAAAATCCAAATAGGCCTACCTAACGCTCCAAACTCGGTGCAGCTGGAAATTACAACAATTTGTACAAGTTCGAATCTAGTTGCTGGAAGGGTCTGCTGTAGTGGCGGCCATCTTAGATTTGTATCCCGTAAGAGCAATGATAAATTTAAAACCATTTATTTAGTTTATTTTTCATCATAAAATTGTTTGTAGGGTTTTATTTTAAACACGGTCACAACACGCATCCGTTTTGTTTTTTCACATTTTTTGAAAATAACTTACATTTTTGTCAAGTAATTGACATTTTTAAGTACCAAGTTTGAACCTTTTTCTTTACACAATAACAAATTTATAATTAAAAGTGAATCGCAAGCAGGATCCACAATTTTATAAAGAATATTCTTTTTTTCAGCACTCAATTACAAAATATGGATTTATTAAATGGTTTGAAATGAGGTAATGTCAAAGCACTCAGCTGCAAGAAATTGCACTGTTTAGATACGGCTATAGAGTGAAGCGCTGGCGTCGCCGGTTGCTTTATCGTTTACTAGAGCAGACCCTTAATATGTGTAGCCTATAGTATTATTTATTTATTTTCATTCATATTACTCTTCAGTACAAGACAAAATAATATTTTAAAACAAAAATTAAACAGAAACCTTTATTAAAAATAATGTAACATAAAAACCAACGGAGAGAAAAAACGAAGTTTAAAATATGTAATTTACAACAGACGAAATCAAATTATAATTAAAAAAAGGAAATGCTGAAATAATATATCACCAAAAATTTGCCTTTTGGTTTTGCAAAGGAGCATTAAATAATTATGGAATTAGAATTAAATTAAAAGAAAAGTGCCAATTTTACTCCGGTACATTGGTTCTATCAACAACAAGAAGGTACAGAAATTAACATTCTAAAATGTTTCTAGCTAAAAAGTGTATATAACAAATATTATTTTAAAACTAGTTTGAAAACTATTGAAAAGATGGAACACTTTTTCGAGACTTCGGACTTCGGACAGTCTACACAGAATTTCAAAATGTTGACCACAAAACTTGAGCCCGACGCGCTTCGACTTTTTAACTGTCAAAATCGGGTTTTCCATACCCAAAAACATATAAAACGATACCCCACAATGAATTTTCAAAATTTTGACCCAATATTTTCAAAATTTTGACATAAAAACGTGACCTCGACGCGTTACGACTCACGCTAGAAAGCTCAACAGCTTTTCAACTCTCCGCAATAAAATTACGAAGATTTTAATACCACCAGTTTTCTACGACGACTGTAAGTGCTTATATCGTGTTTATAGGAAAACAGACACACACAAAATTATCGCATGATTTCAATACTTCGGCATTCTAATTCGAACCGAAGTAATAGTTTATTTATATTATAAACAACATTCTTTAAATAGTCCTATGGGATAAACATTTTTAAATCACAAGAATGAATTAATATTTACTCTACTCAAATTAAACATTTTAAATAATGGGAAGAACTCATAATAGAATACATAATTTGATTTTGTACAAAATTTAAGAATCGAAGTTTGTTCTTCTACATTTTGTTTATTTATTTTGTCTCATGGATTAGTTTTCTTACTAAGGTAGCAAGAATTTATATTTCATACTAATTTATTTGTATTTTAGTATTTTATGAAAATATCTTAAAAACTCTTTATTTTAAAACTAACAATCCGAAAACATGTTGGTAGGCACTCCCAGAGCTCGCTAGATCAAAAAAGAACTTACCCTTTAAAAAAGTTAGATGGTTAATAAGTAGCGCATGTGATATCTAAGAGGAACTTGATCCTGCAATAAAACTGTTTTGGCTGTCGTTAATTGACTGTGAGTTAGGATATGGCCTTAGCACTTCCTTTATAAACCAAAATAAATTGAGAACCCTCCACCAGGTTATTTCCATCCACGACCCTCTTCCTGGATAATTTTGGACTGTGCCGTTTCATAAACATGTATTACTATTCTGCAAATCTTATAGGTTAGTTTATGAATACATTCGGTAAGTTTAGAAGAAAACTTGAAGCGTTTCAACGGACAATTATTTAAAGAAATGGTTGATATAGTATTTAAAAAAAAAATCTACCCAATAAAATATTAGGCCTACTTTGTCATGTTATATTGTTCAAATTACACACAATTTCATTTCATTACACACAATTTGAAGTCATTAATGTTGTTCAAAGTGTAAAATGTTCGATGAAAATGTTGGAATGACGTAACGCGCTTTGCAACATTATTGTGCAACAAAATATGTTAGTGTGATGCTCGCTGCAATCTATAGGTTGTCGCTTTTTCTCCAAAACTTCAAAAGATATGGCACTTGCTTGCTCGATGACAACTTTACTCATTGTAGATGAAAATAAGCGTTGTAGTAAGTATTATTCGTGAAATCTCGCAAAATTATTTGAAACACATAATACTCGTATGACAGTTAAATGCAAATCAAAATGTTTTAAAGAATGTATGCTTCTATTCTATTTTTAATATTTGTTTAGTTTATATTAACACTTTTTATATAGTAGGCCTACGTGATGTTTCGAGGATCAACTCTTGTTATCAATGAAATAAAGCTATCTAAATTAAAACTAAACGGCAAATATAAGCTTAAAGTTACAGAATAATAAACAATATAGGCCTAAACATAATGTTATAAACCCTAACCTAAAAATAATTAGAATCCGATCTCAGGCCTAGAAGACTAGATCCAAGCTGGCAAAAGAGCTTATGACTTCATTGTCTTATGTAACTGTAGTTTCCTATTCCAGTTTGTATAATATATTTGTATGCATTTTGACAGCTCAGTTCTAGGCTTTTCATGTGTTCCTCATTATGATCAGGTTAACATAGGTCTAAATAATAACATGCCCAAACAATTATTATAAAAATATGTTCGTTCAGAAGTTTAGATGAATGATCACATATATTATTTCTCAAGGCCATTTTTTTGTCAGTACGCCATAACTTCCTTAATACATCATCAAATTACATGAATGAGGCATCATTTTAAAGCTTTCCTTAACCGCTACACCGGAAAAATATACAAAATACAATTATACGAAAAAAAGAAAAAAAAGAAATAAAAAGAATAAGAAAATAACAGTGATGTAAGATAGTAAGTTGTAGGGATATTTTCCTGACGTTGGCAACACTGATGATAACAATACCCAGCTGGAGAGCTGCCGTTACGCCACTACATTGTTATTTTTAATTAATATGCGCACTATACGATACTAAGTATACGGTGTGTACTTTAATTAAGTGGGATTTATGTAAGTTAGAATGGAATGCTTCTTACGGGTCAGCTAGTTTGATATAATTTATTTAGCTGAAATAAATATAATGAAGATAATTAGGCTACCTACTGCTTCCAGGGATGTTTTGCTTTGCTAACAATGCTGGCGTGTGAATTACAGAAATTTAATAAACCTTTAATTAATTAATATCCTATTCTGTAACAAAATAATTAAATAAATGAACTTGAGGTTTTATTGTTTCAGATTTCCGTACTCGTAAATGTTCCCGAAAGTAAGAGTGAACCACTGGCACAATAAATTCACTAGTTCATATGGCAAAAATTTTACCTTTCGAATGCTCGTTGCAAAGGCTTATTATTCTTATTTTTGTGTAATCATTGCAGCAAATATTTTCTAAATGCTTGCCGTGCGCACCGCCGCGAACAAAATGTGTTTTACAACCTAATTCTTATGTTAGAATAAGCGTGTAGTATGTATTTCTTCTTCAAAAGTAACAGTAAATAATATTTAAACAATTAATATGACTTATAGACCAAAACTTGACGAACAATGAAATTAAATAAAAATTATCATCTGCGTCTCTGTATACAATGGCACTGTTACAGCTCAACTCAACATCCTTCTTGAAAGCAGATGCATCAGGTAGTTGAATGTTTACTACAGCTATTTCTGGTCACATCCGGAGCAATAAAAAGCTCCATATTTAAAGATTCTAGAATTGAATTACGTGGCTGTTGTAAATGTTTAGCAATTTCTGTAAGATTTAGTGGTTTATACACTTAGCAATTAAGCTGCCTCCGCTTGACTTTATTACAAATTAATAAATATATAAGTAGGTGTTACCGCTTAAAGATTCTGCGTAGTTTCAACTGTATGCTGCTAATATTATAACGTACCCTTCATATAGGTGATAATACAGTCATGTTTAAGACCTTATCTATAATACATTTTAAAATAATTTTTATAATGTAACGTGTATAATGTAAAAATGTATATAACGTATATGTGTGTGTATAAAAAAAATTATTAATATTGTAAAATATTAAATGCAAAAATTTAGATCTATCATTTTCTTTATTAGATTAACAGTAGAGTACTACCGTTATCGTTTTAGTTTTTATGATTTTTTATTGTGATTGGTTGGAAGTTTTTGTTGATTTTTTATTGAATTGCCCTGACCTTAACAATATATTGCATAGGCAAATATAGATATTTATATTGTTTATTTATTTACTTTATTAATAAGTGTATATTAAAATAAAGTTTAAGAAACTGATATTATAGAGTCGATTTGATAATTTGACTACTTTATTCCTACGATACAGTAAGGAATGTCGTAGCGCTAGTCATTTCGTGTTTGGACTTTATTTTCGTGAAAAATTCAAAAATTACAAAAATATTAATCTAAAATAAAAATGAAAAAATAGCAGTTTCGCAGGCTAAAGCCTAGTATGTGAGTCATCGAAACAACAGTGACGGCAGGTAGAGCGGGCTGAGGGTATGTGCGCGTCGGGGTGCGAGGGTAGCTTAATGATCTGGGGCTCTTGAGGCTCCGGACAAACTATAGCCTATAACTGCAATTAATTACAGTTTTTCGATTAGGCTTTTATTTATCTAGTCCTCACTTTGTGCCTATAAAGGACGGGAATAAAACACGAACAAATTAAACATCGTTGATTCAAATTTATGGCCCAGTTTTTTTTTACAATAATGGCCATTACGCCAGGCCAGTAGACTAGATGTAACACGTTTAAAAAATAAAATATATATATATTATTGCACTGCAAAAGTGTTATTTGTTTCAAGGCAGTTTCTCCTTACATGAGGTTTAAGTAGTTACGTTTCAAATAATTAATTTTATTTCCATTTCCCGTTTAATTTCATTTTTATTTTTAATATGAGATTTTTGTGATAGTTCTATATTGTCGAACAAATTATTTAAGTTTTGAATGAAAACAATATTTTGCTTCATATTTTAGCTAACCTGTGTCCGTATTTTAATGGATGAAATCCATTTTTCATAAATGTGTGTTAACACATAAATTAAATAGTCGTGTTCCCCGGACGTAACATATAAAAGTTGGGATAAGTTGGTACACATACAATACGTCCAACAGGTACATAAGGAGAAGAAAATAATATATCGCACTAGTTTGAAGGTCAAATCAAATTTATCCCAGTATTTGAAAGTTGACGTCAGCTAATAGTAACCATCCCCTCTGACTATTAGTTTAACGGCCAAACCGTGCACATCAAAGAAGTGATACAGCCCATTAGTCCTCATTTTGTACATTTCTAATTTGCACACTGTTCGACTTACTTATTTCATATGTGTGGCATGCATTAAGCACCCAAGAACGAGATTAAATCTTTCAGTAGACTGTGAAAGTAAGGGTAGCGACGTTGTAAAACTACCCTGTAGAGCTTTTCAACTCCTTGAATCCACCAGGTCACAACCTCGAAGACTAGCCCTCACGATCGGAATCCCTCTAATGTTGCCATGAATGCTCCGACATTTTGAAACGGAACAAGGTTTACAAGTACGTAGCTTAAAGCCTTATGATATAGAGGTAATAATTTAAAAAAAACAGGTTGTGCAGTGCAGTAGGACAATGCATATATACACCACGCATACTAATAATTGTAAGGGATTACCCCGTCGAGTTTAGCAGTTAAACCCAGTTTTGCAATGACAATAAATTAACATAGCTCGGGGGAAACATTTAGGCCTATAACAGCTGGAGCTTTTCTTATGGTGAGCTTTATGAAGCTTTCTCTATAGTCAGCGATAAAACAATTAATTATTCATACTAGTACCAGCAGGAAATATTACAAGAAGCCTTGATTAGGGGTATAAATATTCTTAGTATGATTATTTCTTAGGTAAAATATTTTTAGTAAGAAATTATTGTGACAAATACATTTTTTTATAGAGAAATCGTCAAATACTCACCCTCCCCCCATTTTCTCAAATTCCTGCTAGGCTTTCAAATACGAGTCAGTTCTAAAATATGAAAGTTGAAAAAGAAAACTCACGAATCGGTTGATTGTAAAGTAATAAAAGTTTACAGTATTACATATATTGCGTTTTTAGATCCTATTTTTGCTTAACTTTTTAGATGTTGTTTTGTTAAGCAATTTATACTTGCATAGGCCTATTTTATTCATTTATTTTATTTCAACCGTCTATCCTTCAGTAGAAGGATTTTTAGATATTTAACTTTTTACCTAAAATAATGAACAATTCTAATCGCCTTAAGTTTGTAGTTAACATTATATTTTAGAAGCCTTTGGGACTATTTTTAAAAGTACTTACAATATTTAATATGCAGAAGGATTTAAAAAAAATGTAAGTAGCTTCTAGATCTAGATATTTATTATTTTTATGTTAATTATTCGTAAAAAATGTATTTACATCAACAAAAATCAATTTTACTACTATTCGGATTGTGTTGCATTTGTTAAATTATATGACAAGACAAAATAAATATTGCATTGTTTACAAGTTTTGATTTATTTGGTTTGAAAACTGCATTTGAAATAAATGTCTTCCGTAGCGAAACATGGGTATACTGCTAGTAATTTACTTATACCGGTTATGTTTTAACACTCATTTTTTTAACTCTTATATTTCCAAATTGTGAACTATTTTCCTCCTTTCAACTATTTTTCATTACTATACTCAACACTATACAATTTATGGAAAAACCGAAACTATTATTGTCTATTCATAGCTTATATCGCCAGTGAAGGGTGCTGGGTTTGTGTTGTCTCCAAAGCAATGTCGCCGCTCGTAAACTTAATCTAAAATAAGAATCCACAAGTGGCTTTACTCGTCTTGAGAATTCAAAGAGATCAGTTTTAAATATTTACATCCGGTTGTAAAAAAAAACTACATTAACACTATAATATTCCAGTCTATTTAAAATGTTGTTTGTAAACAGTTAATGGAAGTAACATGTTCCCGACATCGAACTCAATGTTTTACGGTCCTAAACCTTTCAGTTTGAAAGGTATTTGCATCCAATTTATAGATACAAAATATGGATTTTTAATGTGTGCCAATTATTTTAACTAAACAAGTTAATTTGATTTCTTCGATTACCAAATAAAGTAACAGAAACTAATAATTTTGTAACAAAAAAAAAACGAATAATTTTATTTTATTTTTATTTGTATTGTATTTTAGAGTTTTGGAAAAGATTGTACACCTTTAGTTACTCCGCAATTCAATAAAATACAAAACATATGTTAAGTCTATGCTTTTTTTAAATATTACACGTTTTACTTAAAAATATAGGCCCTACCATATAAATTAATATTATAATTAACAAAAACAATAAAAAATGCGAGTTTGGCTGGTGAATTAAGAGCTCCATACCTCATCCGTCCGGAAGGTTTTTCCAAAATGTAATAATGAAAATAACTAATTATAACAAAAACAATAGCGGGAATAAATTATACATTGAATGGGGGGGGGGGGATCAGTGAATGGAGGTGACAGATCTCAAACAGTGTAATTGTGAAACATCAATGAGAAACATATTTTTCATAACGTTTTCACAAAAGTTTTGATCTGCTGGTTTTGCTGTAAAGCATATAATATAAATATTAAAATATTTCAAACTCTACAGGTTTTAAGAAAACTAATTTAACTGCAGTACTTCGGAAAACAGAGTGATCCTATAAGAGTTCTGTTTTAAAACTAAAGGTAGAGTTACCCTAACGAAATTTACTTAAAAATATTTAATAAATATATTAGCGACAAAAAATTTACTATACCTTTGATCAGTAAACCTTTTATTGCACGCAAAATAAAAGTGATGATACAGTACTACTTTTGGAGTAATGGCACTTTCACAAAAATAAAAATTTCTTCGATTGTATTACAATTACGTTGCTTGTAATTACAAACCAGTTACTACTTCCTAAACAAAAACAAAATCGATTTAGCTACGTGTAGACTAAGTGAAACATTGTACATATTTTTTCTTCAAATGAACAATTATAAATTATTTAATTTCTGAAAATCGAAGTTATATAAACACGTTTTACTAACATTTTGTACCAATGTACCAAATTGCAAGTAAAACAAAAATAATTCTTACCAGCGAAAAAACGTAAAAGATATTCTAACCCTTGTTATACGCCCATGACTGTTTTTAAAAATTCAGTCTATTAAAATAACTTTGTTCAGTGACCAAATCTTTTTCACAAGAAATTTTTGCATTTATATTGAAACTGATTTATTTAAACATCAGAACACTTGCAAGAACACTTGAGTTAAAGAAAATAGATATTTAGTCTTTGAAACTATACTACTAAAATGCAAAATTGTTTGCATTTTTTAACACAAAGATATTACCAAACGAAATATCTGGAGTTTAACTCATTCATCCAATTTTCTAAAGATAAAGATAAAATAACAAATGATGCCCACAAAGAGAGACAGTTAAATTATTGGTCTAGGTTACTGCAAGCACCGCTCTAAGAGGCAATGTTTACACCACTGTGTCTGCGAAGAGGTTAAACAGAATTTTTACAGACAATCTCCAGTTAAGGAAAAGTTCGTTGAACTGTAAATATTTACGTTTAGAGAGCATCCTTTGCTGAGCCATTCATAAAAAGGGTTGTGTGAGAAACCGAACACTGAATAGGGATGAATGTGGTGAAGTCAACTTTTAATAGCCACTAACTAGGCTTGCACCTGCGCAAGTGTATTGGAGGTTCTGACTTGAGCAGACCGAACGGCCACGTTGCAATTTACTTTATTAATAATTAATTCAGATAGTTGAAAGCGATTTGAGGCTATACTAAGTATATTTTATGCACTATAAGGTAACATTTTTTAATTTTAAGCTTCACGGGTTTGAGGGCAAGTTGTAAGTAAACAATGTAAAATAAGAAATTTGGAAAAATAACATCAAAGCTCGCTCCAGGCCAAGATCCGGCATAACGCATGCAGTGTGTCCCCTAACAGCTTTGCTCTAGTTTATGATATTCGTATGAAGTTTAAAACATAAATTAAGGACCTTTATATGATGTTACATATGCAGTTTGAAAATGTTTAAATAAACGATCAAAAGATGCATTTAAAAAGTGCACATTTTACTACACACTGGCTCTCTTGCGATATTAGAAAGCTCTTCCCCCGGAGGTTAAAGCTTGAATTTGGCACGATAAGTCTTCGGGTACAAGTAAAGGCAAACATAAAAAACTGGAATATTTTGGTTCAAAGGCTCGATTAAATCATTAGTCATGTTGATTTAATTTTAAAACTACCTTCAATGATGCATTGTTGAATTTGTTCTTTCTTATCAAATCTCTTTAGGCGGGAAAAGTTTCGATAAAAATGTTGGTAGTTTAATCAGGTCAAGATTTCAATTAGGTAGACTCATAAAAGTAAAAGGACTGCTAAGGAGGCTGGAAGATGTAACTCCTTAAACTGCAAACCTATTGGCTGGGTTAAGTCTTGGAAATATATTTATTATTGGATCTCACTACTTTTATGGACCGAAAAGTTTTGGAAAGGGTCTTGTTTATTACATTTACGTTTTTATAAAATATAATATTACAGGTCTAGGTAAAACAAAACTAAATAATATTTTACACCAGCCCAATAAAAATATGTTTCATAATAACTCATACAAACTAAGTCAGTTTGAAGGAGTATATAAGCTTAAAACGGGATTACATAGCCTACAGTATGTGATGGGAGTATCCGGGGGGTAACTCGCGGGAAGTAAAAGGGGACCTAAAAATAAGGAACTGCAATGGTTGGGCCTTATGCAATGTGTGAAAAATTGAGTTTTGCAATAAAATTCAAAAATCAAGATTTCATAGCAGAAGTTGAGGTGCACCCTATACTTAAATAGATTAAAAGAAGACAAGTCCAGGCCAAATGTACTGAGTCAACAGATATGGACTTTTGTCCTGGAGCTTGTTTCAAGTTGTTTAAAAGACTTATGAAAAATTAGTTGTTTTATATGAGAATAAGGTGTTAAATAAAATGATAAAATTGATGAATTTTATGGGTAAATGTGAAACACGGGAGGTGTAGACATTGGCCATGGAAATCACAATTTGGTAAATTAAAAAATGGTAAAGTTAGAAAGGGTTAAAGTTATAGAAAATCCTCAAATTTGATCAAGAGTAAATGAAAAAGATATTTTTGAAAAGCGTAAGAGAAGTTGAATAAAAAATGTTAAATAACAAATTAAGAAATTTTTGGTATTTTAGAAGTTAGAGAAAATTGTTAAAGTTTAAAGGTGAAAAATCACCTGAAAAAATGAAAAAGAAAAAATGAAAAAGTAAACAAGTAATAAAGGAATAAAATTTTTATAAGATAAAAATTTGTAAATTGTTAATTAATGAAAATAATAGGTGAAAAGGTTCACACCTATATTTTGCTAAAAATAAAAGGAAAAAGGTGATAAAATAAATGACCTAGTGTTAAGAAAGTAATAATAAAATAAAATTGTAAATCTCAAGTTAAAGTATCAATTAACAAGTAAAATTTCAAATCCAAAAGTAAATTTTAAAATAGGCAAATCTACAAGTCCCAAAAGCAAAAGAAAAATCATCAGACAGAATTGAAATTTTGGCTAGTAAAATATAAAACCATAACCAACATATAAGAAAAAAGAAATAAAATTTTCCCTCAAAAACAGAAGAGTTTTCGCGAGGAAAAACCGCGGAAAACGCAATGTCGCGCCGTAAGCAAACCAAACGTCGTACGACCATCACTCAGGTTTGAGAAGAAAGAAAAAAGTACCAGGAATAAGACTACGAAAACAGCAATTCTTTAAAACAAGTTCCAGAGAAACTACAGGGAATATAAGTAAAACAATGGGACAATATGCCAGTAGAGGGAGTAACTGATAGCAAATGAGACGTCAAACTAGGAAGTTAGTGGGGGTAGTACCAACCCAAGAACTTCAGAAAAAAATACAAGTTGCATGGCGAGATGGCGAAAAAGGGATAGAAAAGCAGGGAAATAGTTGGTATCACGGAGGCGGCAAAACAGCCGATAAAAGGAGCGTACAGCGTCGGAGGCAGAGGACTTCACGATGAAATTTTTCTCTGAGGAGAGATGTAATTAGAAACACTATCAAATTATCTCTGTAGTAGAGATGTGCTGGACTACTGTATAATTTTCTCTTGAGTAGAGATGTGTTAGAAAAAATCTGCGATACTAAAGTAAATTATTTTTCAAGAAGAAGCAGTGTTTTATGAAGTCGGCGGTACGAACTGTGTTAATCTAGCAGTGAACATTTTAATTAATAAAAATATTATGAAATATAATATTTCAACGAACAGTTTCTATAAAAATCCATCGAACTTATATAAAAATTAAAAAATGAACGGAGACAGTGTTATATCGGTTACCATTACAGACAGTAAAAAAACAGTCGAACAATTTAAGTGAAATAGGCCATAATTGGTTAATATAGCAGGTGCGTTTAAACCATAGTAAATGACGTACGACAATTACAGGACGGATGCAATGGTGATAACTGGAACACCGAATGGACTTTGAGAAATTACTGGAATAAATAAGCGAAAACCAAACCAGGGAAGGCACTAGAAGACTTCATGGAAATTCAAACCAGGAAAAATTCAACCAGTCAGAATCTGAAACCACAGGAGACGTCTAACTACACCAACGATAACCGGACTTCAGGAAGGCTGTATTTCCATCAACATTCCTGGGAAAGCAGTTCAGAGTCAAGGGTCGCAGTAATAAAAGGTCTGTCAACCAAGTTACGATGTCCCCTATTAAAATATTGCCTGAGTTAAGTTCAAATAATTATTGATACTGGGTTGAGATAGTTAAATTAGGTTTTTCAAAATATAAAATTATCAGTCTAGTAAATTAAATATTTAAAATCATTTTCATAATTAAATAATAAATGGTTCTACCTAAAAGAAGTAATAAATAGGTGTAAATAGTAAATTTAGTTTAAAAAATGTATTTTTGTAGTGGAATTGTGGAAAGAACCACAAATAATTTTGAGTTATTTGTTGAATAAATTCTCTTTTGATTTAAAATAATATAAATAATTTACCTTGTTCAAGAAATTCCTATTATCTGAGAATCCTATATGATAAGTTATTTTCAGTGTATGATCAATATCGAAGGTTCACAAAGCACAAATAATTTAATTATTCTAAGGTCAGTTCTCACTCCTCAGAGATCGTCGAATAAAATTAAAATTAATTACTGGGCTGAGCATATTTAAAGTTAATAGTAACTTCAATAACTGGAAGAAATTTAATAAAATATTTTTCATTAAGGTGACTATAGGCATAGTTATCCTAACCAGAGTTATATCACCTAGGCTATCAAAATTAATTTGCCTTATACTTCCAGTAGGTGGTATAATCTCTTTATTTTGTGACAAAGTTGGGAAATCCTACAGACAGAAAAATTGTGCAAAGTTTGCGCGCTCTGTCGTCGCAAAGTATAGGTTAGGAACCACTTCGATTTAAATCTGTCGGATATTTAAAAAAATATACAACTTTAGAAATGAGTTCTCCTACCGAAATTTTGCCGGCTACTCATTAGTTTTTGTGAAGCTATTAGTTTTGTGAATAAACTAGAGATATTATTTATTTGGGCTATCGTATTATTTGTTTTACTTAATGTGTTTCCATTACGTCAGTTAGACTGCTGAAGATGGGGGAGCAGCGTATACCCAAGTAAACGGAACACTAGTATTTTTTTGGTAACTAGGCTCGAACTTACCCTGGTAGCCACGATGGCCGTGGTTGTTAAGGCGTCAAAGCTTTATCAATCGTCATGGCAACCATCAATGGAAAAGTTCCGGGTTCAATTCCCATTGACCCCGAATAATTTTCTAAATGGTTTCTTAACAGACATCATTGGCTGTGGTTCGGATTCCACGTAAAACTGTAGGTCTTACAGCCTTAAGTGCAAAACAGCAGGACGTTAAACACCAAACAAACAAAAAATCGAACTTACCCAACGTACTAGATCCAAATTGAACGAGCGTGATTAACCTCTGCGCTACTGTACTCCTAGCTTTGCTGTAGTAAAGGGTATTTAATACAGTCAATTTGTGCGCAAGGGCAGTACAATCTCATATGTTAGCTCACAGAACTTTGGCCAACATATTGATTCAATAAATGGCCCTTACGTCAATAATGGTGGATCAATTATTAGAGGCGATCTCGTGCAACATGGACAGAACAGTGATTTTTCTAATGGTTTGAAGAAGATTGTGAAAGATGTGCAAGAAGAATTTCAAAGCTAAGCTTCAACTAATGGCAGAACGCAGCCCCACTGCCAGCTCTGGGTTGTATATTTTGAAATAGTGACTTTGATTAAACGTTTTATTGAAGCAGCAACTAGGATCTATACCTCCAAAATCTAGCTTGTTTAGGGCTTTAGCACCGACTGAACATTTGAACTTGAAAAATGCAAAATATGTCATTGACGGAGGGCTTTTGTTACACCGTGTCAAAAGGCACCACGGCCAGACTATGAAGAAATTTCCTGCAGTTATGAAACAAATCAAACTGAATTCAAACTACAAATCAAATGCAGTTGTCCTTTTTAATGGCTACCCTGACGAAGATTGTGAATGTACCAAGAGCTTATAACGATTGAGAAGAGCACAAAGAAAAAAATCTGCTGCAATATCATTTTCAGAATCGAAGGTGCACTCTGTCTTGCAGGAGAGCTTCCCTGCAAACTCCAAAAACAAGAGCAGGTTGATCTATGTTAATGGAAAATCTGATGATGTAAAAATTGATTCACTACAAGCTGTGGAGGACGCTGATATCCTATCACAACAGCTTTTATGTTGGCCCTATCAAATGAATATGTGCCAGTGCTGGGGGGAGATATATAGATCTTTTGGCGATTTTGATTTGCTTGTATAGCCCTGATACACAAATTTCTTGGTTTTAAAATTTATTTTGGAAATTTGCAAATCCTCATTTTATATTTGCATGATAAGCACCAATTATTTGGAATTTCAACTTTTTTGTAACAAAATTTGTAGGCTATAATTTCGGATTTTAAATTGAACATTATTGAATGTAATTTTTAAAAATACCTTCACATATACGATCTAAATAAGATGTATGCAGAGAACTGAAAGGAATTTCCTAATTGACAGCCTTTAATAATAAACTAAAGTTTTGGAGTGAAACGTTTTTGAGGAGACAGCCAAAATACGCCAAATTTCAATTAGCACTCGAGCCAAAACGATTCGTTGGAGAAAACCCTATGGAATTAAATTTGTAGGAAATTGTATGTAGGCTAATTTCTTTTTTAATAGGGAGGTTATTTACGAAAAGTTGATAGTTTTCAAGTTATAAGAAATAAACCACCAGAACATGAGATGTTTTGCATGTTTTGGATTTTTGCAATGTTTCGTCACGAAATTATGTAGGCAAACCTCAGATTCGGCTTCAGCACCCCAAAAAACATATAAAATGGAAGAAACCTAAATTATCCAAAAACTTTCTTGCCAAAAACACAATTTTACTGGATTCATTTTAAAAACCAACGTAATAACAAATCATAATTTTTTTAAACTTTAAAATAACATAAACTTTTAATTAAAAAAAGAAGCTAATATTGGTATTTGTTGTAGTTGAGGGAACGCCTATCTGACTCAGTAGCTAGGATCTCCAGTTCAAATGAAAACCATGCATGGCTGTTTTTGTAGTTGGAATATAATGTAAAGAAGTTTATATTTAGTCGATACAGCTCATCGATACGTTTCGCCTTAATAAACTAAAATGATTATACTTTAAACATATGATTAGGATAGTTTTTGTTTTATATTTAGCACAATTTTAGGCCTAAATTAATATAAAGCATTTAGATAAACAAAACTTTAAAATAATAACCTGTCTTTCGTAGTAACACTTATGAAATGTTATGCTACAAAAAATAATTAAAATACATTTTAAGATTATTTCAATGCAATGTTATTTAGCAGTTTAATTATAAAAAACTTTTTTCGGGAATTTGTTTCATTCTTTTCCGAAATTACTTTGAGAAATGTATCTAATAATGTGTATGAGGAGAATATCTATCTAGGACTAGCTAATGTTTTACGAATTATAATAAAGCAATAATTACAATTTAAATGAATTGATTCAAAACATCTACTAAAGAATTATTTTTTAGTAACGAAGGAAATTTTATTAGGTTTGTACAATTCACTTTACTTCACAAATTATTATAATGTACGTAATGATTTGCAATCCTGCAATACATAACAACTATAATTTGATTGTTCTTTGGTTCCCAGAAAACAAAACTAAAATAAATACGAGTACTTCATAATAGCCTGATGCAAAATATTTTATTTTACTATAGTAACATAGGAAGTTCTGGGAAATAATTATGGATGAGAATAATGTTACAGCCTTGATTCAATTGTTATAGTTTGATGTTTTTGTTGATAAAACTCGACGTTATAGATGGTAGTCATAGTGGGGGAAAACATTAGTGAACAACTCTGTTAAAACATATATACACCTACTCCGTTTTAAGTTCGAAAGAAGTGCCCGTAGCTACACCCAATTCCACATTCACCTTGCAGTACAGAGCGCCCATAAGCCATGTTATACTTACGACAGTCTGAGCGATAATAGCCAACTAAAAAACATCAACTCCCATGCTACGCTCGGTCAGTTGACGCAACGCGCATGACAATAAGCGTGATGTTCGCTGTAATGGTAGTAGCATATCTATTCTCCCGTAAGACCATAATAAATCTTAAAAGCTGGGATTGGGCAGAAAGTAATAGAAATTGATACACCTACTCTCGTATTGGGCTGAATCAACAAATTATCAATTAAATTTGATTGAACTGATACAAGAATTGATAGTTTTCCAATGTATTTAGGTCATGTTTGGTATCAACTTTCATTATTTTTATACGTAGCTTTTTAAAATATTAGAATATTTTTTTATATATTAGAGTGAATGCGATGTGTGTATTGAAAAAAAGGATCCAAAGTCTAAGGAACCAAACTGTAGGCCCAAGTCAGGCTGGAGGGAGTTATTACGGTCGATCGTGTTCTACAGGTAGGGCACAGTGCTCTTACAAATGTTCACCGAGTGGCTGCAAGTAATGTGAGGTACGTAATGATTAGATCTTTTAGGAGGCACAGTGGTTTTTGAACAAATGCCAGACTTTGAACAGATTTAGGCGCATGAGTAATGGGCAAACAGTGCGGATGTAAGAACAGATTGACAGGCCATCACAATCCGTCATCGGCTTGTACGTCATCAAATCACGAAAATAACGAAACCCTGACAAATTATATTTTATATGATTTATACTTCTAATGGTCTACGTGATTCTCGGTATTTTAATAAATGTGCAATTTCGTCACTTTTTGAACAAAGTAAGAGGACTTTTAAGCCTAATTATTATTTTGATGGCTTGATTTTTGGTTTTAAGTTTGCATTTTTTTTAACAATCCAACATTGCCAAAATGTAGCATACATTTTACTTTGTGGATTTGGACTTCTTGCCAACGATCACTAGTATTAGAGAATTTTTCAAATGGTTACTATATTTTCTTCACACTTTTATCTTCGAAAATCAAAGAGCCAAACTTCGAGGTACTGCTTGACTACAAAAAACCAAGCCTACGATTAAAGAATTTAGTCATTTTTTTCTCAAATAAATGAAATGACAGATTAGACCTACCACAATGAACTTAAGGTTACACTATAAAGGATATAGTATGAACATCGTATGAGAGCTGTTTTCATAATGTATACAATAATGATTGATCGTTTTAAAGTTTAATAATCAATGTAGGCCTATTAATCATTTAATATATAGTCGTTTAACTTCTAAATACTTCCCAAAGATACGAGCAGAGTTCAACTTAGTACTGCAAACTTTATTAAATAAACAATTAATTGTAATAAGTTTTAAATACAACAAATACACGTTTTTACCTTTACGTCTTTCACTTCAATAATAAAACTAACTTTTGACTTCATAACAAAATTGTCGTTGCGCTGAGTGATCATATTGTTCTACAAAGTAAATAGTATTATTAATTTATTTAATATGTAATATTTATGTGTTGTGTATGAACCTTTTAAAATACAGTTTCATTTCTTTTACAATGCAAATATTTTTACAGTGTATGACATCATTTTCTTAAATTTGATTAATACTCGAGTATAATAATCTAAAACTATAAAATTCTAAGAATAACTTTATGGAATAATTTGACCCTATTCATGTGGAATTATTGTCCAACTCAAAAATGTATTCCAATCTTGTTCTGACTTTTGTGAATTGAAGTCGAACCGCTGTCAAAGCAACACATTTAAAATTCAAAGAACTAACTTTGTTTAAATTCTACATATTATATTGGTTGACGTCACGTCGATTATTTAATTACCACCACTACAATAGAAGCAGTGCACTACAGACGTCAGCTGTTTCTTAACAGCTGGTCACTAACTTTAACCCAGGTGGTGTGTTTCAGTATATTCCCCTTTTAAACGGTCGTGCAAATTTATTGAAGGCTTAATTTTACATAAATACACTGTAAGGTTTTGCGAAAACAATAAGGTGGCTTTACTATGGTTTTAAAGGAAATTCAAGTTTAAATAACTATTATCTTAACGTCTATTCACGAATTTTAACTATTACAATTATGTATTACAGTACTTAGTGATGTACTCAGTTTCCCACGTGCCAAAAATAATTGTAAAGGAAATTAATCAGTGAAAATTAATTCTATTATGATTAAACACAAATAATCATTTGCGTGCTAAATTTCTCGGCATACAATTTTTTAATCTCCAGTTTTAGAATGTACTAGAGTTTATATTTGATTTGTAGATTAATTTCTAAATGTTCATAGTTTAAAAAATATTATGAACGTCACTTACTAGATCAAATCCAAAAGCCCAGGCCACTTGACTCATTATCAAAAGCTTCTTCTGAAACTGATACAAAAAACAAATATATTAGCAAAGTGCTAACTAAATAAAATACAGTAGGTCTACAAGAAATACCCTAACTACCTAACATGAACAAATAAAAGTAGAAATCAACAAATCGTTTCTACCACAGTGTAATGATGTTTCCCCTATAAGATGAAAACAGCCATTTCAATAAAACTTTAATAGATGAACTGTTACGCTTTACTGTCTGTTTCGAAGATCGTTCTTTTCATTGACAAAATGCGTCAGCTTACTGCTAAGGTTTATCTTGAGCTCTTCGTGAATAGAATGTACTTAAACTACGTGTTTTCTCTAAATCGTGTTAACTTTTTCAATCACGAGTTAACAGTAAATGTTTCATCAAAATCTGAAAAGTAATTTTTGAGTCCAATGGTAGCGCCACCGTCCATTCAACCACTGAGCCATTCCACTCTCTAATGGTTAAACTAATTCACAGCAACTATCGAAATAAGTTGATTAATAATTTACTACTGTGTTTTATTACAATTTTTATGTAATTGCTTTAAAATACTAAACCGTTTTAGATTATATTCATAAACACAAATGAGGATTCTAAATCACCAAATCAGAGTGAAAAGTGTATGGATCGAATTCTCTATATTCCGAGAACAAAACTGAAGGAATTTTACACGAGGCTTGCACATGCTACTTGTACAAAATATAGTCTCTTGTAGAAACCACTTTTGATTGATCCATTTACACGAAGCTTGAAGAACTGCGAACTGGTAAGATTAAAGCTGGATGACTCTCTGTATTTATCTATAGGTTCATATAGGGTACATGTTTTTTATAATGCAGATATTCCAGATGAATTTTACCTTTACCCGTTATGTTTCAATTGTACAGTACCTACCTGCAAAAGACCGTACTCTTCCAACTCTCAGCGTACAGTGCACTTAATGTATGTCTTTATTGTTAAGAACTCCACTGGGGAGCATTTAATTTACTTCTTTTCAAATCACTTGTATACGACATATAAACACTTTAACCACAAGTTTCACAAACAACCTCTGTCGAACAAGAGTGACATTCAGCAAACAACTGAAATAACTTACTTATTGGGAGGACACAAAAGGAGTTTACACAGTGTGGTCGCATGAGTTCCTAGAAGCGTGACACTAGTACAGTTTCAGGCATGCACAGACAATCGGCGAAGATAAATAATACTTTGCTGAGTGTAAATTTACAGGGAAAGCTTTATTAACATCATTTATAATCATACACGCGCAAGCGTATATTAAAACACACATACTTTATTTGTAATCAATTTGATACTGTATTTTTAGGGTTCCTTAGTGTACGAATTCTTTTACGTCATATATTATGAAGGTTAGTGTATATAAGTGTAGGTCATAGAGTTGTTTTAGTTGTAAAGTTTACATTTTACTTGGAGATGTTTTAGAGAACCCACTGTAAAAAAAATAAAAACACCTTTCCATGTTTGGAAGTTGAAAATAAAAAAAGTAGTAGTTTGTCCAGTTTGGTTAATTAAGTAGGGTTAGTTAAATTTTTTAAAACATCTTTTATAGTAGGATATATTTACGGACCTGTAACTTAAAAGTAAAAACTCAAACTTTAAAATATTACTTTTGCCTGTTTGTCACAGTTGATTTTGTCTGAAAAGAATAATAAAAATGTCCTGCAAGAATTTTGAGGACCAAAGTTTAATACCCCTTTAAAGTATATATTTTGTTGTTAGGAGGATATTACTCGTGAATCTCAAGATATTCCCCAAATTGTTAAGATCGTCACAATACCACATCGTCATATGTTTCCACTGTGTTAGAGTAATGGTGTCGAGCGTCAAGGCTCCTTCTGTGGCATACGTGTTGTGCAGCTGTTACCTCCTATTTCTTATTCAACTTTGCCACGTAAACATTGTTTTAAATTTAATTGAAGGTATTTAACTACATGCAGTTGTTTTACAAACCTTAAACTTACATCATGTGAAAGGTTTAGAACAAAACTAAAGAAAACCTCAATATCCCAACCATTAAATTAAATGGCAATCATTCATCACTCATCACGATCTAATCAAATTAGGATATCCAGACAATTTAAATTTTTACACAGAGGTAAAAATCAGGATAGTAAAAGAAATCGGCAAACCTAAAATACGTCATATTACACGTTCATTAATGTATAATATGACACTTGTCTTTCAGAAGTACAAACTTCGAAATTTATAAGTGTAGACGAAGAGTAACATCCTAAATTCTTAATAACTCACATATATGCATGAAATACTCCAAGATATGTTACATTATATGCTAAAACAGAAGGTTACATTTTCAGTACCTTGATAGGGTCGCAACGCCTTTTAAAGTATTTAAAAATTGACTGGACATCTTACTTCCAGATTTGTAAACTATGAATAATCTTCAAAGTCATTTTGAATTGATTTTGATTTATTTTGAAATAGTTCTACACATACGTTCATAAAAATAAACATTGGCATACGCATATAAAAGTGTGATATCTTTATAATTTTAATGAATATATTTAAATCTCCGCGAATAGGAGATTTGCAAAAAATGTTTGTTAGTCGTGTTTACTTTCATTTTCCCTCATGGAACGGGCTGGCAAAGCTACAATAAAATTAAGAGTTAGAACAGATTGAATGAAAAAGTAAATAAAAATCTACAGAGAGGGGAGAGAAGGGGGAGACCACTTGTGACTCGTGAGGAGGGTAACATGGCGATGGCACGCGTCTCTCGCCTCAAAGTGCTATTTTTGTACCCATACATTGCTTGAGGGCTCCCCGGGCGAAATCCAACAGTTCACACATTGCGCTCAACCCGTCGCATCATGCCTCGGGCGTTCCTCATCACTCACCGCAGGTACAACTACTCTCAAGAGGATCTCTCTCAACACAGAGGTAAGTCTGGAAAACCATTGTTATAGACTAGTGTTGGGCGACAGATTAAATTCTGAGTTACTATATTGGATTCAACAGGTGAAGTGTAGACGCGAAACCACCGGCCGATTCGAAGCAGCAAGTGTCTGTGGGGATGAAATTGTTTTTGTGTTGTAACATTAAAGCTTTTCTATATGCTTTCTTTAATTCTTCATTAAGAAAATAGCAAAGCTAAAACATTTCAATTGACAAGTGATTGTTTTTGTTTATTGAATAAAAAACTGTATAAAGATTAATAAATGTGCTCTTGTATAGAAAAGAAATGAACAGAAACACAATAATGCAATAATTAATTATGTTTAAAACAAGCCTATAGTTTAGAATTAAATTAAGGTTTTGAATAATACCTGTACACTGTGTTGATATTTTGAATTATTTGGTTACAGACTTCAAAAATACTTTAGATTATCACGTAAACTAATTACATTTATTTTATTTTCCAATAGATGTTCTTTAGTGAATAGTTTATTTCAATACAGGCTAAGTTGACAGAAATAGTTTAAGAGGAAGTTCCATTTAAATTCAATCGGGAAAGAATACTTTCCAGGCTGATTAAAAAATAAGTCAAAGTAATTGGCAAAACATAAACAATATAGACTCACTTATATGTTAATTTTACATGTTACACAAAAATAAAGTAGCTTTTTGTTAAATAAATGAATATTGTGGTGTATTTTCAAAATATAATCGACATTCAAAGAAGGTTTGAATTTTCATAAACAGCCACAATTTTATATTTTTACAATAAAATATTTGAATATAATATGTCCCGAGTGTTATTAATAATTATTCTTTATAAGTACTCTCTCAAATTCTAGTTTGGTAAATGTCGGGGTGAATAGCAAAACTAGCTGTATTTATATTGTTATATTTCAATTGATCGTCGCTACATTCCATATTTATTAACCAAAACATATAACAGTTACTCAATTATGAATGATATCTTCAATTTCAGTAGTGATTTTTAATTGATAATTACATACAAATTATTAGCCACTCTATTAGTATTTTCTTCATGAAGAATTTTTGAAGTTTAACTATCTAAAATACTCCATCAACAGTTTTTGTTTTACATGTTGGATGCCATATATAGACTATACTTACATAAATAACAATCACATCATGTACTATGAACCCTAGACAAATTTGTTATCCATTCAAATTATTGCTCATTTGGCTTAATTGTATCAAAGTAATTTCCTTTCCTATAGAACAATATAGGCTTCTACTTTCACGCGAGTGGAGCCACTCAGCCGGTAAGTACAATTAGTACGTTTGATTATGGACCTTCTAGTATAATCAAAGCTGTAGAAATAGATCTGTACATGGTACTAAACATGGACGCCCATACCTATGGGCAGAGGGGGGGAGCAACGCCCCCCCCCCCCAGCTCCCAGTACGGGCACTGTGTATTGAAAATACTCCCAATATAGGGGTTGGCGTGCGAAGCAGGCAATGCATTGTGTATTGAAAATACTTCCAGTACGGGGGTTGGCGTGCGACGGCCGCTTCTCATAGTGTTCAATGTCAAGCTCACATGTGCGTCCTTAGCAGTGAAAGTATTGTCCCCCCGTAGAAAATATCATGTACTAAAGCTATAAACATGTGGATTGAATAAGCTATGAAACATATTATTATTTTGTAAAACAATTTCGGCTATAAATATTTAAGTACAATTTGTACAATATACTTTTCAAATATTTACACAGACTATTTATACGATGGCAAGTATAAGCTGTATACTACTAATTTCTTAATTAATTTTCTCTGTACATTGAAGTTGACAATTAATTTATCCTACTTTAACTACAGTTTATGTTTTAAATTATAATTTTAATCTAATAAATAAACAGTTTCCATGGGTAATCTTACAGACAAAAGAAGTGGTTTTAAAACGTTCGATAATGGAATGCCACCTGCACTCAGCTGTATGCCACGTTGCCCAATCCCGATCTATTTCTGTAGAATCATGTCGAAACTTACAAGGAAACCAACGCTCCAACAAGTAGTGAATAGTCAGTTGTTTCTTACGTTTTCTTTTAAGCTTCAAATGTAAACTTAAATTACATTGCACCATTGTTGAATAAGTATATAAATTATCGGGGTTTTGTCATTAACTGCGTATTAAATTTACTTCGTGTCCTGTTCCGATTGTTAATTATAAAACTTAGGCCTATTGATAACCACAAACAATTTTAAAGTTTCGCAATATTGAATCATGTGAAACTTAAAACACTTTGTTATCTCAAATCTGTAATATAAATAAATATTCTTTTCTTTCCTTTTTTTTTAATTAACCAAATTGATCTGTAGTAAAGCAAATTAATTATAAGCGAGTTACTTCGTTTGTACAAAATAAGTAAAAAAGAAAAAAATCCTTAAATTAAGCAATAATTAAGGAGAATGTGTTGTTTAGTTAATCGTTCCCCTTGCTGATGACTGACAGACTTAAATTTTAGCATTTTTTGATAATTAATTTCAATTTAGGTTAAAGTTTTTATAGGCCTAATCTAAAATAAATAAATGTTACGTATTTGAATGTTTAATACTTTTGGCGATTGTTTTTTGATGAACTAGAAAATATTACAAAATTAGTATACATCTTAAAACTTAAACATTTTTAATAAAATATTTTCGAAGGTCTAGTATTTTAGTTTTCAACTGGCAGTTAATATTTGTAATTGCTTTCGTATATATAGGAGATTGCCAAAATCAAGTACAATTTGAAGGTCACAAAATTTTTTAAATGTCTTAGGCCTATGTTGCAGCATTTTTAAATGTGAGAACGTCTTAATAGTTGAAGTGAATTAATTTAGCTTTTATGTGACGAATTTTTGTGGTTCGGATCTTTTATAGAAATATTTAATCAACAAATTTATTACAAATTTCTCCATTAAAAATATTTTCTATAGGCCTACTCTTAAAATGAATCATGCCGAAAGTGTTATGCACCTAATTATGCACGTACAAATTATGTCATACATTTAGTAAATTTATATATTTAATATATAAAACAGATTAAACAGTTATAGACACAGATTAATTTAATATGCTTCAGCTTGTCCGTGTTCTAGAAACTAAACACAAAAGGAGGCAGAAAATAAAGTTGTACCCCTCACTAGCTTTGTTATAGTTTATTAATTTATTGAGAAAGCTAACCACAAGACTCCTTGTTAAACCCCTTGTCAGTCCTTGTTTGGTGTAAAGGGGCTGAGTCTATGAACTCAACTCTGGTTTGCAATTTTTAGCTTTAAGATGGTATTGGGAGAGGATTTAAGTACGATATTTCTAATGGCCATATAATACAACATTTTTAAGTGCTTTTCGACTCTATAAGAGTTATACAAATAATTAAACACACTTTTTCAACCTCCCTAAACAAAATTACAACCTTATACCTTTTTTGTTAGTTAAGATTGCCAAATTTTATCTTCTACAATATTATTAGTAGCACACATTTATTTTTATTGTTATTATATTATTATTAAAGTTGCACACATTTATCGATTTTGGGGTCAACATTTAATGTACTGTAACTTAAATAATAATAAACGGAACCAGGAACTGGCACATACTTTCTCACAAACATATTTAAATTATTAAACAGATTCACTGTGACTTCATAATTGTAGGCGGGGTAGGAGAGGTGATTTATTAAAGTAGGAGATTAACTCATAAATATTATTATTATCTAGAGAGAAAACTATTCGATCGATTTCGAACAAATTAGCACCAAACACGTCAATTAGGCCTGTATAGATGCACGAAAAAAGGTTTTGAAACATTTTGAAAAACAACCCCCTTTATGGCCAAAAAAACCCCAAAAATCAGTTATTATTATTATTATTATTAGCTAAACGAGAATTTTGAGAAAGATGCGGTTTTTTGCATATGGTAGTGTACCAAATGTATTAAAGGCTACAAATAAGCCAAATTTTATCAAAATCGTTAGAGCTGTTTTTTTTTTATAAACAAATAATAACTGATTTTTGGGGTTCTTTTGGCCAAAAAGGGGTTTGTTTTTCAAAAATTTTCAAACTCCTTTTTCGTGAATCTATATAGGCCTAATTGACATGTTTGATGAAAATTTGTTCGAAATCGATCGAATAGTTTTCGCTCTAGCTTTGTATACATACAGATATAGAGACATACATACAGACAGACATTTTGTAAAAACCACTTTTTTGGACTCGGGGTGTCCCAAAACGGATATTTCCACAAAAATCTCAACATCGATTTTTTTTCAATTACTATACTTTCTCTATACCATAGTATATTGAGAAAGTTAAACATAAGGTCAATTGATATTTGAGTGTAGAAGATGCACAAAGGCGAGAAAATTAATTACATAATTTAAAAACTTGTTGGTTAATGCTAGCCATATTGGCTGCCCTAAACGTTCCTGCAATACGCTATCTGAGAAGAAGTTTGCAGCACCATTCTTGTTTGCATTTGTTTTACTGATTTAGTTTACTTCAGATAATTTAAAACTGATTCAAGAGATTTAAGTAATGCAAACGAAAAGCTGAAATTATTGTTTTACAGATTCCCAAACGTTGTAGCATACTGTACATGTACAAGAGCTATTTTAAATTCATTGCAACTAAAAGAAAGCTTTTTTGGTGTGTCCAAACTCGACCTAAACTATCGCCTTGGAATAACTCTTACTTGGCAATGATTTAAAATAAAACAAGGCACAGACTTCGACCTGCTGCTACCTCGTTACACTGGCTTTTGCCAAGTTTCAGCAAAGAACAGAAAACAATAATTCAATACTTATCTGTCATGTGCTATGCTCTCTGTTTGGCAAACAAACAACTGTTGAGGCCAAATTAATTGCCATTTAGTGTACACACGACATGCCAAATAGGCGTTCATTTCTTCGCCAAAAGCAACCAAGAAATGGGACTAAAGAACTCTAAAGCTGCGAATCTCATTTATAAGCGTAGACCGACTCTTTAACTTTCTACAATATCTCATAAATCAAAGATTATGAACTGTGCAGTTCCGTAATTGCTCAAATTTATCAAAATGTATATTTGGTAACATTACTATTTTTGAGATAAAATTAACTTTGTATTTTAATTGAACAACGTGTTTTAAAATTAAATACGTAATGTGTTTATACTTCATTTAAAACCATCTCCTTACTAGAAACTTTTAATACAAATAGTTTTTACCAGAATCTTATAGCAATATTTAAAATTAAATGTGTTCAAAACAGTCAGTTTTTCATAACCTACTAAGGCTGAGAATAACAGTCAGTCAGAAATGAATGAAACATAAAAAGAAGAAACTCCTGTGTTTTTTAATCATCGTTTCATATGTAATGATGTTTTACTTTCTTTCATATCCTGAATAAAAAGGATTTCACTACCAATTCATTTTTATTAAAGTCACTTTCTTCTATTTGTTATGTTTAAACGAAACATTTTTTTGTGTTCATCGTTTATTGATTTTAGGAAATTATGCTTTCATCATTATATTATTTTGGGGAACTGTATAAATGACTGTGGTCTTAGTTTAAACAATGTTTCTGGCTATATTGTTTTCGACGAGCATTTATCTATTATACAAATAATTATTCAATGTTATCACGGACATTATATCTCCTATTTTTATTAATTTCTTAGGACTATATAAGTGTACCTAGATTAATTCTATTCTTGCATATAAAATCTTATATATCTTAAGATCATAAGTATAAAAACATTGTACAAAATGTTATAACTACAAAAGCATCGAATTAATCCTAAAACTCCGTTTTATAAAAAATTCAAAATAGTTGAGCAAAAGACGCTGTAGTAAAAATAAAACTAATGCCTTAAAAACATGGTAAACTGTTTCTTTGAAATCATGATGGAAGGTTTTTCCATTTCCAAATACCACCTGCCTTGCGTCACCCAACTATTCTCGATCTTTCAGCTGCTGAAGCGAGACATTTATTTCTGGCTTTCAAATTCACAATGACGCCTCTTCCTACTTTTTTGGCACAAAACTGTCGATTCGCTTCAAAATAAACTAGAAAATATGGCAACCTCTCATCACATGCTAAACACCTGTATTTGTATTCATTTGTATAAGTTATTATGTTTTCTTGAAAAGAAATTTACTTAGTTTTTCAAGAACTACAAAGTTCAATGTATTTCGTTGACCAACTAAAAGATATTTTTTATGGTTAAGACTCAAACACAACTACGTTTAAATGGCACTACAGTGACTTATATTGAGTGAACTTAATCAATATTATCTTAATAAATGTAAAATTTGTGTGTTTTTTCAAACGTAGCAATACAAACACATTGATTGGAAATTATGTAATTGAGGTTTTAAAATGTCACTCACAATTGTATGTTTGAAGAATTTAATTTGTTAGATGGATCTTTTACCAAGCTTCGAATAGATGAACACATTTTATTTTATACAGTACATCTGCCACAATGTTATGAATACAAAGTTCCTTATTTTTAGTCAAGGCAAAAGTTTAAAAATTATTAATTTTGTACAAAATATTTTGTCAATTATGAACTAATGAAACATTAATTGAGGTAAAGATATCTGAAATAACCACATTGATACAGTGCTAAAATTGATGTTCTAACTATTCTCAAAAGAAAATTGGAATTAAAAACAACAACATTGAATTCATTAGTTTATTTAGACTATGTACAATTAATACTTAATTAATTATAATTAATTGTAATGTTATTTACAAATTTGTGTATGTTTATTTGGTAGTACACTTTATTTGAACGTTTTATAAAACACTCACCCGATTTGATTTACTAATTACTGTATTTACAAAATTCAAAGTAGGTAAATTCAAAAAAACATACAACTTGAAAAATATATAGACTTACATCTTGATTAAATTAGTTATTAAATATTTCACTTCGAACGAAACCTACAAAACCAACACCAAGATCTACATCTGAATACCATTTGAGTCCATTTTTAGAAACAGTAATTTAATTATATCATCATTTTCTTCCTTCTTATATTTTCTTTCACTTCTTAAATTGTTACTACCTATTTCTTAAACCTAGGTAAACATGATTTCTTATGATGAATATGATAATTTGATGATATATAATTATTTACATGTTATAATTTCAATATACATTATGTACATTTATAAAATGATCGATGGTATGAACAAGTGATGAATAGAGATATTTCAGAACTCCTAAGAAATTCATAAGAACAAAGATAGCTAGATCAAGTTGGGGCCTCATAGTTGCGATCATCTCGGATGCGGTTGATTAATTAAAATGTTGTATAGGTATTTGCGAAGATTCTGACTTGCGGACATAGCCTACTTGATAGTAAGGGAAATGTGGACGGGCGAGTTTTTCTGTTGTTATAGGCCTAAGTATAATAAATAAAAACTTGTACAATTTTAGTAATAATGACTTTTTTTACAATTAATTATAATAACTGTTTTTTAAAGAAATTATAAAATGATCACAAACATATTAATTTGATGGCAAAATTATACATTTCTTAAATTATTTTCACTTGTACCATTGTTAACAGTATTACACATTTTATATCAAGTACGTAGAACTCAAAGTCATCGACAACTTCTGGGGATGAAAGCATGTGAAAATCGCCGCATCAGGGTGTAAACGCGCGTTGAGCACTAACCAAAATAGGGTTCTATAGGGTCTATAGATTGGAACAAAATTTATAAAGTTGATCTTATATATAAGTAATAGCTAAACAGTAAATTATACGTCCAATGTATCTATCAGTATACATTTTAAACACATTGTCTAAATGCGTTCTGTTTCGCGTTTACCATACTGTTGCAGAAAAGTCTGTAGCCGGTATTTGCACAGGTATTTACACAGTTGAAATCATTAAAAAATTAGACTAAACAGATCCTAGAATAACACATTTTTCAAACTTATTGTTTTTAACGTTTTTACAAACTGTTCAAAACCTAGAAGATGCTTGCTCCCTAAAATGCATTTTTTTAAATGACTAAAATACTTGTCTTACTAAATAAGAACTCACTATCTGTGTAACGACATAATAGGGGAAACTTTAAGTTGTACAGCCCGTTTATAGTACAATAAAATTAATTTTCTTGTTAATAATATTTTAATAATAAAAGGTAACATCGTTTTATTATGTTTCCAAAAAGTCAACTAATTTAGTAAAATTTTAGTTGACATTTAAGATTTGTTATTAATGTCATGTGAAAATATTCAGTTGTGTCCAATATTCTCTGAAAGCAAAAAGCTTTTACACACAGATTATTGAATTTCACATTATTTAGATTCTTTGTAAATTAGAATAAATGTATATTTTCGTTTACAGATGATTTTATTAGGGCAAATACAGTGTTATAATTAATTTTTAGTACAATTTAATTAAACCCCTTATTTGGATAAAGTTAATGGATATTCCACAAATCGTATAAAATATTGAGCATGATTAATAAGAATATAATTTATAAGGCCCTAATTCAACAAAAAACATTTCCGATGTACACTTCCGTTCACGAAAATCTCTGCAAGAAACATGAATCACTGAAGACAGTATGTGGGATGAAGACACCGGAAATGTGTGACCCGGAAATGACGATCAGACTCGCGATGGCGGTTGGTTTAAAGCTTGAAAAGTAATTAACTACTTGACAGATTTGGTGGGAAGCCTGAGTACCTTGATGTAGGCAATGTGTGAAGCTAGTTAACTTCACGTAATGTCTTACACTGTCAATACATTTCCAACTGCATTTAATTAGTCCACGTAACGTACACAATTAATAAGATTGAAAATTTATTCACAAATATTGACTAAATTTGGCAAAATCTAATACTCGATAAAAAAAAATGTCGGTTTCAAAAGTTCTTAAAAGTCATAAATGATAATGGTTTAACTTTAAGAGTAGCCCTAAATTATATTCTTAAATTTAACTTCACTGCGTCAGAATCTTAAGATCTAGGACTTCTAATAACTTGCTTCCAAGAACAGAGTTTATGCAAATCAGAGAATATTGGTCGGATATGGATAATATATACGGAAAAGCTCTAAAAATAAATTTATATTTAGGAAAAATAATAAAATAAATGTCTAAAATAAACATGATTAACTTTAACCTATTAACCCTCAAATGACTTTACATAAATATTTTATGGTATTTTATTTTTACTGAAATTCATGGCACATGCTGCAATTGACATCTAACTTAAATAACGTGCAATACTGTTTACGTAAAAAAAATATAATGTATATATTTAAAATATTAATAATACTTTAATTGTTTCAGTTATATTTATATGTTATATTAAAATAAAGTTAATTTCGTATTAGAGGTTCGGTAAAATTAAATTTGTTAAGAAGTATTTTCATGAGCAACTACAAAGACTCATTTTCAATATATTCGTATAATTGACATAAATTGATGTCTCATAACTACCTCTCATTATAATTTAAATTAATCTTAAAATCTTTTTAAAAGTAGCAAATAAAACGAATTTACATAACTTGCCAAGAAAATGCTTACTAATTATTTTTAATGAGGTTCCTTAATGATATTATCAATTATGTAAATTTGTAAATAAAAGCAAATTTCACGGGTTGTATAATTTTAGTAACTAACAAAATTTATTTCGAGATTTGGCTTTTTTAGAGTTAGAAAATAATGAATACTCCATTATATAAACTTATAAAATTGGTTTCATATTGTAACAACTTTATTTGGCTTTGTAAATGGAATACAATACCTATGTAAGTTATTATTGTTGAATTAATTTAGTCCTAAATGGTGAAACAATTTATTAATTGAAAGAATTTATTAAATATGTAGCCTATTACTAAAACATACAATGTTGATATATTTTTGTGCCGTACTTTCAGATATGAAGTTCATGATATTAATGATAAATATTTTAAGAAAACTACAAGAAGGATTGTAGTTCATAATGACTGACTAAGGACGAATGAAAATTTGCTTTGCATTTTTTGTTTAAATTATTAAATACAAGTAGTCATCCTCATAATAGTTTAAGTGTCATTGTGTTTACCTTCATAAATAATATTCAAATACAAAGTTTTACTGAAGTCCACTCATATTTTTTAAGGTATTGTTTATCAAAATCAATATATTCCATAAAAGAAACCATTTATTTTTTTAATGGTTTGTAAATGGCTTGTTTATTCTAAACAATGTGTGTATATTATTATAGTATAGATGTTTTGAAATTTTGCTTTAATTTACTTTTGGACACAAACATTCCTTGTCCATTTAAAATATATAGTTCAGCTGTTGTTAGAGTTTGAGTGTCTTTTACAATAATCAGCGAACAAACAAAATATAATTTAGTTTTAGTTCCATAGTTTACGTTTATATATGGCAATACACAAACAGCTTAATGTTTCCAATTTAGGTTAGATTTTAAATACCATCATATTATTTAAACGAATTAACGACAAATTATAATTCACTAGTTACAAATTTTACTTTAAATATTAAATTCAATTTAGAATTACATTAAAATTGTTGGGTTACGAAATAAATCTATCTAAGTTTTACATTTACTGCGAGTGAATCTTAGTCAACCAGGTACTGAAAATTTACTTCTTTAAACATGTTACAAAATTTAATTTTATGCAACCGCTATGTTTACAAAAACGGTAGTTTAGAACTATCTCACAAATATGTTTAATTGGACGTTCGGTTAGTCTAATAGCTTCAATAGCTATTTGTTCCATTTCATGAACCTTCTCACCCTCCATTACACAACATATTAAATATACGTTTTCTTAAGCTGGATTTACACATGTAGTACTGTGCGCGTACTGTACCGCTACTGTGTCGCGACTGTCTTCGACCGTCTATCATTGATCAAGACGAAGAGAACGTAATTGTTGTCTGCTGCTTATATGAAGTACCTAATTCACTGCCGATCTCTGTCCATAAATTAATTGTCTTTTATAAGTTCTTGTCATAGTCTCTATGACTTAAATCGTAGAGAGCGCGATGTTCACGAACAAGTAAAATTAATTTCTCTTCATTCATTTCAAAATTTAGCAGGTTGTCACAAATAAGTAGAATAATAAATAAACAAATAACGCACAAAATTAAATTTATAAAGTAATTAAAGTAATAAAGCACAAACATTAAATGAAATATTGATTTGTAGCCGAATATCCCCACCCCCGTCTCTAATCTGCTTCTTAGAACGTTCTACGGCAGTCTATGGCAGTTTACAGCAGTCTCGGTCGGTCTAGACCAGTCTAGACTGTGGGGTACTGTGCGCCGACAGTGTCGGACTGTCGTCTGTCATGACCTTGAAGAATCATTTTAGAAGCAGTCGAATAGAGAACAGTCTGAGTACAGTACGCGCACAGTCCTACATGTGTAAATTGAAAACAGTCTGTACAAGGAATTCTAATGGGTTAGACCATTTTTAATTTGAAACAATAACGACACGGTAGCGGTACAGTACGCGCACGGTATGCACGGTATGGATTACATGTGTAAATCCAGCTTTAATGTAAAAGGAAAATGAAATGTGCAGTACCTACAACTTTTCTCAATATCATAGGTTCTGCACCCCTTCGTAGTAAACACTGCAGCTTTCATGATTTCAACTTTTTTGTTTTCAATTATTATGCCAGTAAATAGGGTCGTCCAAAAAGTAAAGAACGAATGCGCATCGCGCGCGGCGCAGATCCCCCACTACTGCGATTACGTGCGTCGCCGCTTCCCCCCGCTTGCCCCGTCCTTTTTCCTTTCTCTTCAGTGTGAGGTGAGTCTCGTTGCTTTGTGGTCGTGCTACTTGTTTTCGAAGCGTTTTAAAATGGCGGCTCTAATCGAAAATCCCGCCAAATGTGAAGTACGGAGTGTAATCCGCTTTTTGAATGCTCAAAAAGTTAAGCCCATTGAAATTTATAGGCAAATTAAAGCTGTCTATGGTGAAGATGCGATGAATGAGTCATCAGTAAGAAAGTGGTGTATCATGTTTAACCAAGGAAGAACTAACGTGCATGATGAAGATCGGAGCGGGAGGCCATCACTAGTCACGGATGAACTGAAGCAAAAAGTTGAAGAAACAATTCAGGAAAATCGACGTTTCACTTTGACGACTTTACATGACTCTTTTCCACAAATTTCACGATCACTCCTACATGAGATAGTGACAGATCATCTTGGTTACAAAAAAGTGTGTGCTCGGTGGGTGCCTAAGATTTTGACGGACGACCATAAGGCGAAACGCATAGGGGCAACCCTTGAATTTTTGACTCAATATGACAAAGATGGAGACCAATTTCTTGATCTATTGTTACGGGAGATGAAACATGGGTTTCGTATAAGACTCCAGAAAGCAAGCGTCATTCAATGGAGTGGTATCACACAAATTCGCCCTCAAAACCCAAAAAGGAAAAACCATTGTTGCAGACTCGCAAAGTCATGACATCTGTTTTTTGGGACCGAAAGGGATTAATCCACATGGATTTCATGCCACGAGGTGCAACAATAAACTCAGAATCCTACTGTGAGACTCTTCAACGACTTCGTCGCGCCATCCAAAACAAGAGGCGTAGAATGCTGTCGGCTAAAGTTTTTTTCATTAACGACAATGCCCGGCCTCATGCCTCAGCACGAACGCGGCAAGAACTCCAAAGTCTGAAGTGGGAAATCTTTAGTCATCCTCCCTACAGCCCTGACCTCGCACCTAGTGATTTTCATCTGTTTCCATAGTTGAAGCAATTTTAGGGTGGAAAACAGTTTGGAAATAACGATGAACTTAAAGAAGCAGTGATAATATGGCTCAAATCTTTCGCGGCTGATGAGTATAACATCGGAATAAAGAAACTGGTCCCACGTTACAACAAGTGTCTCGACAACAATGGGGATTACGTAGAAAAGTAGAATAAGGTACTGTGGCTGTGTAAATAAAGTTTGGTGTTGATATCTTTTGTTTTTATTTAACCATGCTAAAACGTTCTTTACTTTCTGGACGACCCTCGTATGAGTATATCCTTCTAGTTTTATTTTTTTTTAACATAGACATTTTAACAATTATTAATGTTATTCAAAGTAACCATATTCAAAGCTAACCAAGATATTTAGAGGTTCCGTTAAATTTAGTAGTTTCAATCAAAAATCTCAGAATACCTGTATTATAAGTTTTAGATACGGGTTTTCCTACAGGTATAAAATAGAAAAATTATTAAGAACATAAATACTAAGGTTTTTAACTAGTTTCTCAAAATGTGATAATTGAAAACAACTAAACCACAAAACTAAGAATTTACTTTTAGATTGAGGACAGTCATACGACCTTTAAATATAAAAACAATAGCATATGGTAGAATTAAATAAAAGATTGAATAAGATCAACAAGTGGAGAGTGTTGTGTAGGAGTGAAGGCTAATTTAGTCTTGAATGCATTTTACCATCATGAATGGAATGTTGCCAAAGATCAGCCGCTCTTCTAGCAACAAGTAGCCAATATACAGGCTGAGGCCAGCAGTTTAATGTTAAAAAAATAAAGTTATAGACATTATAGCTGTGATACTTGATATTAAAATAGGTAAAGATTTCCCTGTGGACAAAAAATATGAGGAAAAATAGGTTGTTTCCTAGGTTGCTATCACTAGTATTCATATGTATTTATCCAGTTTTTTTGTTATACATTGCTTATGGTTTTGTAAATGTAAATTAAAAATTCTCTTATTATAAGTATCAATTTATTATTAAAAAAATACTAGTATTATGTATTTTGTAAAATGTATATATCAATACATTTTAGCAAGCTGCAACTGAACGTAATAAATTAGTCTTAGTGACCTGTAAACTTTTAAATTACTTTTGAAGTTCCATAAATTGTTCATTTGAATGAAGATCAGTATATATTTGATTTAGCTAAGTTTCCTTTAGTAAAACCAAAAGACAATTAATTGTATTTATCAAACTTAAGCATATATTGTTGTTTGTTGGCAGTACTTGAACGCAATATTATCTATTTAACTCATGCATTTCATTGGACATAAGAAGTTACAAATTGTCATCTAGTTAGTGTGAGAAATAAAAGGCTTTCTCCACTCTCCAGTGTAGGAGTTTTTATTTACACTAATAAAAATAAAGTATCAACACTCAATAATATACGAAATTCTGAACTTTGTTAGAATCGGGAAAACATTTATTACTACAGGCAAAAATTACACATTATTCAAATTTTACTCGTATGACATAAGTCATATAGCAGCTAAAGACTAACAACAATTTTAGGACTTTTAACACGGGCAGGTGGTGTAATCTAACACAAGAATAAACGTTTTGACATTTGAAATGAAATGTGGGCAGAGGACAGGTGGAACATAACCTTTGTGGATTAAAGCCAGTGAGACTTGGCAAACGTTGATGGTTGTTTGATATGTCAAAGGTGACATTCAAGCTATGAATGAGCCTGTTTGTGCCTAGGGTAGAAGACATTAAACCTCCCTGTATGCCAATTTATTACACTTACTCAGGGCTGTACTAAAAGGATTGTTTATTTGATATATTTGTAATTGTATTTTACCCTTTAGACAATGGTTACAGAGATCTACAGATTGTAAATCCTATGATCATAACATACTAGTACAGTATTTTGTTTCATACAAAATTAAATATTATAATTTTAAGATTAATCTTAACTGTAAAATAGACTTTGCCTACAACCTTGATTAATTTTGTGTGCACCATGGTTGTTGATATTCGTTTAATCCTCTATCTATCGTAATGATGGTTTCCTGACCTACTATGAGTATAATTAATGGCACCCAAGAACAAAAAGTTCAGTTGTTTATATATTTCAAGAAAAAAAATGTTTGATTAAAATTCCACAGAGGAAAACAGGTGCTGAGTGCTGATCATATGACATTACATAGAAGACATAAAAATCGAGGCAAAGAATATACAAGTGTAAATATGGGTATAGTTAGACTTTTAAAATTTCATATTTGTATAAAACTTTAATGGTTTAAAGTTGTAAGTAATGGTATTTAATGATCAAGGTCTTTATTATTGGTATAATATCGGCTTTATTTTTAGTATATCTCATCGAGGTGTACATTTCATACTATAATTTATAGTTTTAATATTGTGTTCTTATGTTAAATTATTTCTGTATTTACAAGATACAATGTATACTTTAAGTTCGCCCAGTCAAACTATTTTGTATCAGCTGTTTGTAAAAAACAAAATTAATTAATGATTGAAATATGTTACTCATGACATATGTATTAAAATCACTTAGTTGCTTTCAAAACACTTATACCTCATCTATTTGTGTAAGCATTTGATACAATAAATTAAAGAAATCTAAATGAAATTGAATGCAGATTTATATATGAATGTAAGGGCTAAGTTTTGTGTGCACAATTTGAAATACTGCAACTCAAACATTTATTATAGGTAGTGTTAAAACCATCTTAATTTAAATGCTGCATATAATGAACCTATATTGCTTGTTTTTAATAAACATGATTGGTTGCGAGATTGATTTATTTGCCTCATTCATGTCATACATTGTTCAGCAAGGCTGCCATATACATCATATGAGTTGAACAACAAATTCAATATTTGAAAACAGATTGAACAATAAATATATAAGATAAACATATAAAATTCATAAATACACCAGGAGGCTATGGTCTGAGGTACTCCTCTGTGGCGGGCTCCTCACTTTCGGTACAGTTTGGGGTAATGGCTTGTCTCCTTATTAGGATGTGACCTTCCATTCTCGTGCGAGCTTCTGGACGTTGCCAGGATAGTTTGTGGTGAATAAGGTGGCGAAACGGTTGTTTTACTTCAAGCGTAAACTGTGTCATCAACTATTGTTTGTGTGCAAGCCATTATTCAGCACGACATCAACAAAGATCCAGAATTACTATACTGTGATACACTATACTATACTACAGTATTACTATACTATGGTGATATATTATGATTATTAATTATAATATAAGGTGGAGGGTACCTGTCACACCTCCATTGAATAAATAAGACTCTAAGTTTCAAAAAGTAACCTTTCAGTGAGCGGAAAAACTCTTGAAATTGGATTTTTAAATATTTTCTGAAAGTTTATTAAACAATTTCAAACTAGAATAATTCACATTCACATCACATCCTAAACATTTTAATCAGTGCACAGGATATTGCAGGAATAATTTTCTCATGTGGTTATTCATAGTGCCGTTGTTATGTTTCCAAAATTCTCGAGTTTGCTTTTAAAATATTAATATTTTATATATATAAATAGATGACCAGTTTAAAATTGGATTTTTTAACAAGGTTAACATGACTGGTTAAATTTTTAACTAAATGTTATTCTAATTATTTGTTTTTGAATAAGGTAACTTAAAGTATATTATAGATTCAACCGAGTTCCCAGTAATCCATCAGCCTGAAACATACATAGACAAAGTAAAAAGATTGTATGTTCTCTAAACTGGTACGGTAATAATTGAAACCATTCGGAGATAAAGCAATGAGATGATGCTAAAGAAATTTCAATATTCAAAAATTACAATTTCAATTCACATTTTCGTCCAAAATAAAACCAAGAAAGTTTACACTATCAGTGTTTTAGTATTAACTTCACCACCTTTAGTATTAACTGTATTTTAATTATATTTTGTTTTAAGTTGTATTAATTTCGTTTTAGCCGTGTTTAATTTATTTACTGCAACTAATCATTGGCCTTCAACATAGTTAAAGTTACAGATATAGGCTACATCAGCACTATTTTATCCACATAACATCAAAGTAGTGTCATTGGCAAATAATACTGATTTTGCTGGACCAATGTTCTGAGGTAAATCATTTAGATCAATTTAATAAGTAATGAAAATGAACCTAAGATTAAACTTTGAGTCGCCCATTGAAGTACTGGCACCCTACAGACTCATTTGAATTAAAAGAACTGTCATTATAAACTACTTTTTGATATTGGATAAAATGCAGTTATTTGATTTCCCCTTTATACCATAAAAGAAGGGCCACCGAGAGGGTTTAGGGAACCTGGGGCAAACTAAATTCTTGAGGCCTCCTGACTCAAAACTAAATGTTGGGGGAGAGGGTAACCTGAAGGGTAACCTTTTTTCACACAATAGTTACAAATTTTTTTTTTTTTTTAATAATATAGTAAACGTATCCAGTAGTAACACATAATAATATTAGAAATTAATGAAAATAATTGCCTATATTGAAAAATTAAAGGAAACTGTTAAGCTATATGCCTTTACAACCTTCGAGCTTGAGTTAATTTATAAAGATACCAACCACGCACCTTTAATACCACACAAAAACAAATCTGTCCGTGTAACTTATAAATCCCACTTTATAATTTCACTTAATTATTTTTCCTTTCGGTGGAAAATTTTTATTTTGAACTCGGTTTCATTTATAAGAAGTTATACGATTTCATACAAATATTTTTAAACCTATGCATTGTTGAAAAAAGGTAAATTGAATGTTAAATCAACATATTCATTATTTTCAATTTTTAAATCCAGGGGCCCCCTGACTTTGGGCAATGAGCACCTTTTGCCCCCCCCCCCTCTCAGCGGCCCTGCATAAAAGACTAGTTTTCTCATCATAATGTTATGATAAACACTACGAAAATTGTTTGCTGGATCTTGACTGGCAGATGAAATCAGACTTTTTTATCAATACCTACAATTTATATTTGTGTCCAAAAGAGAAAAAAAAGTTAATAAGAGGTAAAAAACCCCTTATGGAATCCCAACTGATATTTATTTAAAATATTACATTTTTTCAAGAAAAAATTATTCTAATCATCATGTGATGTGATTTGTAACACTATTATTGTCTCCTTTTATTTAAAGTGGTATCTTTAACAACAGTAAGTTTTAAACCATCTTTGAAAATACCAGATTCAAATGACTTCTTTACAAGAAAGGAAAGATATTTTGAAATAATGTGTTTTTAAATTCACAATAACTGAAATATTTCAGGTTTTGGAGTGTAGTGGATCTCCATTTATCTTTTTTTTTTAAGAAATTACTTGCTTCATTTACGTCTACGCTTCACATCACCTCTAACATTTACAAAAAAGTTATTGATTTTATTTGCTATATCTGGATTCTTAAGGGGGCAGTACACCCAAAAAAATCCAAAATATGATTTTTTTATTGAATTTTTGTATTCTTTAATTATTTTTAAATGGATTTATATCATAATTGTATGATTCAATCATTATAAATGTGTTTTTAGAAATGTTATTAAATAGAGTGACATGTGGAAGTTTGGACGGCCGATGCAGTATCAATAAGAAACTTCTTTTGAAATCAATGGCATTATAATAGCAATATTGTTCTGAGTTTAGTATATCTTCCAAGTAGTTTGCTTAGTTGCTAATAGGTTGCAGCACTTACTAATATGAATAGTTTGATTTTATTCACGAATCAGCTGTTTTGTCTCTATTGGCAACAGATTAAGTTTATAACCTTTATAAATTATTGTATGTTACCTAGTTCATTGTGGTGTTCAACTGTTTATATGAAGCTATATCCGAGTTTAACTTTGGCAATAAAATTCTCAGAAATTATAAAGGCCACTGGAATATCTCCAGGAAGATCTATAAAAATCATGGCTGTAAGCAATGAATACTTAACACTTATAGTGTTAAGTATTCATTGCTGTAAGGGACAAGAGAAGGGTCACTCAGTCCATAAAGAGAGCAAGATTAGAATACAAAAAGTATCGCCAAAAGTTAAAAAAATTAAATTTGAGGAAAATAAGAAGAAAAAAGAAGGTTTGACTTTGGAGCTGGACTACTTTAAAGTGTATTTAGTGTTTTTACAATACTAAACATAACAAATAATATGTAATATAAATTTTAAATAAAAAATCAAATTTTCGTTTTTTTATGTTTTTTGAACTTTTAATTTGTTTGTGTTTTTCAACATTTGGTAGGGAATAACTCAATCATTTTTAAAGATAGAAATCTGTAATTTTTCACACTTGTGCTCAATTACATTGTGCACAAACTGTAGCATGGCATTTTAAATATCTTTTCAAATTATTTAGATAACATTTTTTTAATTTAGAAAAATTTAGGCAAAAACTAAAATTTAGAGAACAAAATTTTATCACATAATTTTTCTAAATAAATGAGTATCCTTGCTACAGTTTGTAGATCACAAAATATAAGCTTCAAAATACTGTATATATATATTTTTTTTCAATACATGCAATAATTTTTCGAAAACTACCCCCCTCCCGTACCCCTGGTGTGTGGGGGGGGGGAGATGATATGGTCTTTTTTTTAATACTAATCAATATACATTATTTACATTGAAAAGGAAACATTTTTATGTATACATAAAAAAAATATTCTTTTGGGTGTACTGCCCCCTTAATTGACTATAGGTTCGGTTATAAAATAATATAATTTTGATGTTATTTTGCAAACAGTCTCCTGTCTCTCTGCAGACAGTTTTTTAAACTAGCTTGCCCAGTTTTCAGCACCCAAAATATATATGTCATCAATTGTAAATTTTACATCCCGAATGACTCCTCTCAATATTTTGGAATATGCTTTATATTTTAATAACATAATAAGACGGTTCTGGAAGGATAACAAAGAGATTTCAAAACCTCTTGTTAACAGTATCATTTTAGAGGAAAATCATTTTAGAAATTTTTAGAAGAAAATCCTCGTGAGTTATTTGAAGTCAATTGAATTTTGAAATTTCAGAAAACATTCAGAGCACAATTATTGCGAGGTGAATAAATTAATACAGCTGTTATTGTAAGGTTCTTAAAATGTATTAAATTTTATAATTTAAATAGTTTTGTTCTGAAGTCTCTTGTTGAATAAAGACTCCTTTATGTTCTGACAATCCAGGTTCATGTAAACTAGTTGTTCATTTGAAACTTGTGAAGATGTTATCAATTGTTGCAATTTCAGAAGTTTTTTTTTTTTTTTTTTTGATCAAAATGAATTAATAGACTATATGATATTATGAGTTTTATAAATTTTAATTTTTCTTTTGTATTTTGAATCAAATTTATGTTGAAATTCCCAGTTAAAACAATTAATTTATTTATTGAACTCCTTTAAATTCTTCTTAAAATAATTATTCATATTTGTTCATAAAAACACAAACATTAGAGTTTAAAGCTCTATGCATAGAAATAATAATATATGACTGACTATTAGGTTATTTTATTTAAAAAATGCTTTCTACACTTGGATTATGAATATGTTTAATTCAAATCAATTATTATTTTTACTTATGAGATCCACAACTCCCCTTCCACTGGTAATAAAACATGAGCAAAATCTATGAACATAAAAATATTAAGAATAACTTTTTGAATTGTATTTCAAAAAGGTCAACAGAAATGGGTTTACTGAAAATTAGTTAAGAAAGATTAAAGATTAAGGAATCTTAATCTGGTTCTTACTTTATACTTCTAATATTGTAAGCAAATACATGGTTAATAGCCACGCTGTATCTTATGTCATATTGCTCTTAGCTCATGTTGATATATGATTTATTTAATGCCAATAACTCCTACTTTTACAATTAATTGGTATCTTCTTTCATCATTGGATGCAGGATATCACGGTTAGTGTTCTAGTCTAGTACCACAAAGTTAACTTCCAGCAAGTTAAGCACAGCTCAGGAAATGAAGGAGTTAAGTCCAATGCAGTTACATTTGTCCCATTCTTTTCTAGCACCACTGTTTTGTCTGTAGGCTACACAAACTTGCACCTGTGAATCTCAACATTGCTACAAGTCAACTTTTTGCTTTATACTACCATTTTGTCTCCACTAAGTAACAAACAGGAAGTCATATTGAAGAGCCTACCATCAGTTGTATTTAAAAGCAAACATGTGGAGTGGATGGAATGATGCCAGTCTGCTAAATCTAATAACGATCAATGACTTGTTTCTTCTGCCACTTTGAGTGTTTGTAGATGTTATTTAATTTAGTAATACTCAACTAAGCAATAACAAATTAATTTTGACAATAGCATAGATAATATTTTTCACAAGAACTACCAGATTTAACGTTATAGTATAAATAATAATTTTAGGAGGCTATTCTCACGGTGTGAGGTGATAGTCAGCTAGAACCATTCATTTTAACTGTCTATAAAGTGGTGATCAATATGATTATTTCTAAAAAATCCTAGTCACCAATTGAGTTAGCCATTAAAAAAACCATTGCTTCAAAAGCAGTACAGTTTGATAAGAGTTATTTAGAATTAGAGTTATTTTCCTCCCAAATCTTTTACGAAAAAATTGTATTGTGATTGCATTCAATCGATAGTCTAGCTCACAACAGTTGAACCATCACAGATATTGCAGGCTCACAACAGTT
>JAGFPH010000531.1:399178-421037 GCA_018207615.1 Philaenus spumarius
TTGAACCATCACAGATATTGCAGGCTCACAACAGTTGAACCATCACATATATTGCAGGCTCACAACAGTTGAACCATCACAGACATTGCAGATTCAAGCATCACGCTATCCCGTCTTCATTATTTTAACTCTGATAGCTTAAAGAAACTAAAAAATATGTACCTTTATATTTTAAATTAAGTTTCTTTATATATTTTTACATTTAAAAAGATTCACTAAATATCCTGACACTTAAATGGTTCTATTCCAAGAAATCAAGTTATGAAACCTTACTCTGTGGAAAACAAAGAACTTAATAATTATTTCACTAAATGCTCTATTACTGAAATCCTCTTGGGTTTATATTTTTGTCTATTTGTTTCCTATTCCACCTAACTACTGTCATTGTTCATAACAAAATAAAAATGTTATAAAATTTTAAAAGCAGTTATATGCGAATGATTTAATCTTTTAAACCAATATTTTTAAATCAAATTTTGATAATTATGTATAGTTACTAACATACAAATATGTTTAACAAATATATCTACACTAATATATTTATGAAATGTATCATTAATGAAAACGAAAATTACAATAATGTACCTTGGCAATGTCCCTCGTGGATATTTCACCAATTGCATTTCACTACTGCAAAGCTTTTCATATCATTCAATTTTCTATTGGTCTCGTAATCTATATTTAATGGTGATCTGTACTATTGTGTTAAATGAATATCAACAGTAGGCCTACCTTTACATAACTGTCAAAATCGTAATATTAAGAAAATTACCTAAAAGATTATGTCGTTAGTCTAGATACTAAGTATGGAATTGGGGCAGTCACGATCAGAATAAGTTTACATTTATAAATATATTACTTCTGGAATATTAATTTTCTATATCACGGTAATAGGGTTCAATTTGTGTTTTGTTCATAGACAGCAGTCCTGAACGCAGAGTTAGTGAAGCAGAACAGGATCTAAGCTCAGATAGTGGAGGAGGATGCCAATCTGCTATTCCTGAGGGAGGGGTTAGTTCGTCTGATTGTCCAGATGACCTTTACAATTTAACCCAACTAGCTGAAGTCAGTTTAGCCGCTGCAGCAGGACATATATTCCGGACAAAAGATGGCACTTTGGAACAATTGAAACCTGTAAATGATGTTCATGAATCACCTATTGAAGAGGATCGATTACCAACAACTCATGTAAGTAGCCTTTGTCGATCTTGATGTTTAGAGGTGTGTGTACATTTTAGTTAATCTCCACTGAATCAAAAACACATATACAAATTATTTAAACATTTTATCTTCATTCAATGCTTTAGTTTATTAAGTGGCAGTTATTGAATGTTATAAATGAACCAACACCATTTTCCCACCAATAAGTGTTTTCACCAAAATAACTATTTCTTCACCAATTGGAAGCTAACTTAATTTGAATTGGTCAATTGTTCTTTTGTTTTCACATAATTTTAAGAGTAAAATATTGTAACTTTAATAGTAGAAATTAAGACTTCATTAAATTTCAAAAATATATTTTATGTATGTTGAGAGCTTTTGTCCACATAACAAGGTCCCAAGAGTGCTTTCAACTCTCCCTAGAGAACTACAGTGCTTGGATTCTTAGGATACTTCAACAGAATAGGAAGGGATATCCTGTATGAAATTCAGAGTGTTTCTAACAAGCACATCACCCTTCGCAAGAAGCAAGATGCTCTGATGCTTCTGTCTGCTATTGTATAAAAATGTCTCGTAGTTTATCTCAATGCTCTTTTTTGGACCAATTTTTGATTATAATCTTACTCTTTTGTTTCAAAATTTGGGTAGCAGGTTCAGGGCCCACAAAGGGACTGGATTTTGGATTGTATATTTCCTTTGGTAGGTGGTCTGGATCTTAATTTCTTGGCCTCATTGACATTTGATTACCGCTAGTTCCATCACTAACTCTGTTTTCTCTCTTATTAATAATAGTGATGTTATCTTAGAAGACTTCAGAGACCTCCATACTGCCAATAATTTGCTGCACTCCCAGAAATAAAAAACTAGTTAATCAAAAACTCGATGTTTTATGAGAATAACTATTTGGAGTATAAGAGTATCTTTTTTATACAACTCAACTGATGCTTGGTCCAATCACTCTGCATAACCTAAGTTAAACTCAAAGTAAATATTCATGTTAACTCGTGAGAATGATTGTTATTAGAATGTTTATAGTATGGATAGAAGATTATCAAATATTTACTTTTAGTTATTATCAATGTAGCATTACATTTTTATATCTATAATTTCAGAATCACTGCAGAGATGGTGATGTACATTCTTGTACAGATTGTGGTAAACGATATAGTACATCAAGCAATCTTGCTCGACACCGTCAAACTCACAGATCCTTAGCAGACAAGAAAGCTCGCAGATGTCCACATTGTGATAAAGTTTATGTATCTATGCCCGCATTCTCAATGCATGTCCGTACTCATAGCCAAGGTTGTAAATGCAACTTTTGTGGCAAATGTTTTTCCCGTCCTTGGCTTCTGCAAGGTCATATTCGAACACATACTGGTAAGATACTATTTCAATATATCACTTATTTTTGAATTTAGAAAATTTAAAACATTAATGTCAGTATTGTTTCAAAAGGTAGATGTTGACCATTAATTTGAATGTTTAATTATTAATGTTTCAAAACACTACCAAAACTGATCTTATAGCAAAAACCGTGCAGACTACAGTGCTGAAGATATTTCATGACAATCTGAAATGGCTGCAACAAGAGTACATTACTAATCAACAAAGAAATTTTTTTATTGAAATGGATTTTATTTAGCAAGCATTTTATTTAATAAAACAATGATTGCAATTCCAGAAATACAATTAACGAAAAGAACTTTGAAAAACTAAAGAAGAACCTTTACCACTCAAAAACCAACTTGAAATAAAAAACATTAATTGTAAAACAATGCAAATACTATTAAAGTAAGATTCTAATGATTTGTGTATTTTAATTGAAACTGCATGGAAATATCAAGTTAATGTGTTTCATATTGTTACATAAAAATGTATACTTAAAACAAAGAATATAAACCAGTTATTCTAAAGGAATATTTGCTGTTTTCTCTGATAATTTATTTTCCCTTCAACCTAGAAAAAATAATTATTTAATATATAATATAATTCATAAAGACATTATTGATTGTAAACTTCAAAAATGAACTAAACACAAAACCATAATCACACAAAATTTCATCAAATTACTTGAATACAATATAGAATAATATATAGGAAAAATTTTAAAGATAAATTTAAAAAAATTGTTATCTTCACATAATAAATAATGCCTTCAATTTCTTTGTATTTTGTATACAAAATTCTGATATTAACGTATCACTGGTTTATTTTTTATAATTTTTGCAGAAAAACACATCTTTTGGTGGATATAATATTTTTAAAATTATGAAAACCTATTATTTTATATGAGTAGGCTATTATATGATTCAAAACTAAAACATGTAATATTATGGTTTATAATTATGATTATTGTCAAAATAATTTTGTGTGTGTATATTTAGGTGAAAAGCCTTTCAAATGTCCAGTGTGCAACAAAGCGTTTGCTGACAAATCTAACCTCCGTGCACATGTTCAGACGCATTCTAACACCAAACCTCACATTTGCACCAGATGTGGAAAAGCATTCGCTCTGAAATCCTACCTGTACAAACACGAAGAGTCTTCCTGTATGCGAGGAAAGACTACCCCTCCTCCAGTGCCTGTACCTTCACCGCCTCCATGTGATCTGAGTTTTCGTACACAGCTCATGGGTTTAGCCATTGCGGTGTGACATCATTATTTGGTTTTATAATATTTTTAAGTTAGTAAGTTATAACTGTTTTTAAGTGAATTTTACAACAATATGCAAAATTGTTTATTTAAAATTTACATCTCCAAAGTATAGTTCATAATTTGACATTACAAATTGTACATATTTCTTACTACAATAATTTTTATCCTAGTTTAAGTAATACATTTTAGAAAATAATATATTAAATTTTCTTTTAAAATGAATTTGTAGAATACAGCATTTTGATGCGATCATTATTTTAAAGTTACATGTAATCTTATTTGAAGATATAATTATTGATACATTATCTGTTCTATGTACTTAAACAAAATAATAATATCAAATCTCTTTTTATCAATAAATAAATTCACTTATTCACAACATCATTAATTGTTTTACTATTTATTTAATAGATAGTTGTGAATGTCAAGAGACAGTAAGGGACCACAACAAACTAACCAAATTATTTTAAAGCTATAATTTATAATATGTATTTAGTTGTAATAATGTGTATGAATCAATTTCAAGTTAATATTTATATATTGTATGTTCATTTTCTAAATAATATGTCCTTTCTTAGTTAAGCCTATTTTGTTATATTTCCTGAAAATAAAAAGTAATAAAATATGTTTATGGTTACAAATAATATAATATTTAATATTTTGGTTTCTTAGTTTAATATAAATTTATTATTAAATGTATAGGTTATAATAATTTAAAATGAATCATATTTTATTTTCAATTATTTCAAATTGCCGAAAATATTGTAACTTATTTTAAACTTTTTACAAACCCTAAATTTCCGAGCAACTTTAAAATGATATTATATTTCCTTTTCACATATTAGTTTCCAATCTATATTTTACAATATTTTTAAAAACTACTTTAAAAAAATACGAGTGATTAAATGTTACCCCTACACAAAATTATTTTAAATATTTTAGGTCTATCATGTACTGAAATATTTTCAAATCAAAACTAAAAAATAATTAGTAGAAGATGATGTTACAAATCTCTGCAATGCATAGATTTTTCATAGATGTTGAACATTTAAAAAATAAAGTAAATTAAATTAGATTTAAGAGAATATACATTTAGAAATGTAAACTATTATCTCGAAGATTAATCTAAAAATGTAAAAAACTCTACATGGATTAAACATAAATATGTGTTTATAGTAGGTATTACAATATTTGATGTTTAGGAACCATAAGTCAACATTTATTTATAATTATATAAATTTTGAATATATTATTTACAGACATTCTTTTATTTATAAATTGAGTTATTTGACTTAGTTTATAATATTTTATTAGCTGTTTGAACATATTTCATTAACAATATTATTTTCTTTAAGTTTTAATAATATGAAAACAGTTAAGGGTTTGAATGTTATGAAATATTGCTATACACTATGTTTATTATTATAAAACAAAACTAAAGCAATTTTAAATTAAATTTCTCCTGCACATGGTGGGTATTTGTTCCAAAGACAAGTTTTGTAAACAAGAGTCGTTTTTAATAAGACTATGTTTCTAAATGTTCTAAGATCTACATTTTCATTTTAGCTTACACTCATTGCTTGGTTTTAACTTGCATCAATATTATAGTAATGTTACATTATTCTTGTACTAATATTCTATTTTTACTCCAAAGAGGGAGGAAATGATTCTTTAAAAGAAAGATGAACTAAGTTTATTTTGTCTCACTGTATCCTTAATTTCGAAAACTAAAACCTTAAAACATAATTTTGTAAAATTCTGTATAGCTCATACTCTTAATAATAGTAGATTAGAATAATATGAACTATTTACATTATTTTTGATAATATTAAATTAGAGAATTAATTGTTTATCAATTCAATATCAAAATAAACCTCTGAGTTAAAGTTCTCATACAACCTTATATAGTTTGTTTTATCTAACTAACATCGTTGATAAAAATATGATTTTTTCTGTTCATCCTTATTCACGAACTGTAGTAATAATATAACAGTTAATACCTTCTTCATTAGAATAAACACTTTCATTCCTGTAATTCTTAACTGTTTTCTAATACTTGTGTTATACATTTATTTAATACCCTATATTTCTATATTTATCATGTTTTATTTATTTTAGATGGACGAGTTCTCTAGTCGCAACGTCATTTTATATTATTTATTTAATTACTTAGATGAGTTTTTCTATTACCACCTATTTATTATTTTGTTTAGACTTATTATTTAATTAGAATAGTTATTCATGTGAATTCACAAGTGCCTAAAAATGTGTAAACAAATATATTGTAAATTATTGTATTATAACTTTAAAATAAATACCTGTAAATATATATATTTTATAACATTAAATGTAGAAAAGAGTAGTATGCATTATAAACTCAATATTTATTTTTTTAATCTGTTATTTTTGTGTTTTAATACCACCCTACCAAACATTTTAAAACACTAATTTGTTTTCTCCCCCTCCCCCTAAATAATTACTATTTATGTTTTATTTCAGTCTTTATCGAATAATACAGATTACTTTAAAGTAAAATAAGGGACCTTTTAAATTATCTAATAACACTTGAGTCATCTTCACTGAATAGATTCTTAGATTCATGTTTATACTTTACTGCGCATTATATTAAATATTTTTATATTTATTTAATGGCTGCTAAGAAAACAAATACTTCATCAAATCAAGTAATTTTGAATAAGACAGTGTTACAAAATTGTATACATCACAGTTTCAAACAATATGAATGCTATTATTATTTTGATAAATTATAAATTAAAGTTACAATTGTTTAAAGACAAAATGTTATTGCAAAGTATTAGAGGTTCGTACCACTTAAATGTGATGACCAAAGATCCTGAATAATTTGGCTATAGATTAAGAAAGATAAATATACACGAGTTTTTATTTATCTTGAATTTAATAATGTATAATCTTCAATTATACTTTGATTTCATATATTAACTACTAATGACGTTACATATTTATATGTTATATGTAGGCAATATGTATATATGTATTGTATAAATATATTATGTAATGGCATTAGGAGTTAAAATACTAAATCATAGTATATTTTAAGATTATATTACATTATTAAATTCAAGATATAACATATATCCTACTAATAAATATTTATTATATATAGCAAAGTTATTCAGATCTTTGGTCATCACATTTAAGTAATAAAAACCTCTAATACTTTGCACTAACATTTTGTACATTGAAGGGTTTTATATTTTAACGAATAAGGTTTTGTATGTTTTAAGGATTTTATTTTTATTTGAAATTTGTACAAATGTTTATAAATAAGTTTGAAAAGTAAAATAGAGAGACAGGTCTTATGAATATCCTGAGCATTCTGCAAACTGAGTAAGATGTCTCTAAATTAAGACATTCCTTAACACAACAGCTCTGACGTCAGTCTGATTGTTCCTTCAGCTATTTCTGGAATAACTCTCTACTTTCTATTTGGGTTCCATTGTTTGGAAAATATGTACACAATAAAAACTCTTCTGCACCTTATAACATTCATAAGCAAATCAAACTCAAGCAAAAAGTAACTATCCAAGTTGCTTACCAAAATTCACACACTGGTTTGTTGTCATTAAAAATCTTTCCTGTTTCAAAACATACTCTGCCGGTTCCGATCAACTAATTATTTAAAATTTTATGCATATTGTTACGCGGATAAAAAACTTACAAAGATAGAACAGAAAATAGGTAGTCTTTTCAGTTATTTTCCGATTTTATCATAAAAAATAGCAACCAAATGAATTTGATGTCAACATTTTTGTTCTTCTAGACACTACCCTTAGGGCGGGGACATACTATCCTGTTTTGAGGGATGCCGCTGAGCGGGATACGTTTTTGCAGGATGACGCCACGCGGTCACATTATCCTGCGCTGTGGCATGGATATCAAAATTTACAGTATCTCTTGAACTGCAGATTGGGTCGGACGTAATGTTATCCAAAATAAAATATGTGTGTGCTCTTGAAGCTTGTGGTATGTTGTCACCTAAACATAGACGTTATTGGGTGCATCCTTTTCATTGTGTAAATGATGGATTTGAACGGTTCAACTCGTTTTACTTAAGTATTAGACAATACCCCACCAAGTTTTTTGAGTTTTATCGGATGTCTATTGAATCGTTTGATGATCTATTAGAAGTGTTAAGCCCTTACATATCAAAGAAGTCAACAACAATCAGGAGCTCCATTAGTGCAGAAGAGAGGTTGACAATTACACTTAGGTAAGTGTGCTACTGTTTAAGACTTTAAGGCGATCCGCCACAAAAAACATACTTTTTCTGTATTTTTAGGATTTAACCTTTGAATTTATTTTTATACTGTTTAGTACAACTAAAAAGTATGATTGGCGAGGGTAAAAATTTTTTCCGCACATAATGTATTTACTAAAAATTTAGATTTTTTTAAATCGTTTTTTTAGGTTTTTTTATTTTAAATAACTTTTTTGTTTGTTAACCAATTTGAATAAATTTTCAATAATTTTCAACACTTTATAAAGCTGTTCTTTTCTCACTACAAATCAACAGGTCCGTATGTATCTCCTTCTTCTGCTAACTTATGGTCTTCTTTATTAATTTTACTCCAGAATAGATATATGTCTTATTATTTGCATAAAAACATAAAGGTGAATAAAAACCACTAGCTAAACTACTGCTATAAACAAACAGAACTACTGTTATTCAGAATTGCAAAAGTTACTATGGTATACAAGCAAATTAAATTAAATGGAACACAAACAAATTAAATTAAATGGTACACAAACAAATTAAATGGTATACAAAAATTAGACAGATTAACCTAAATTAAACCCTCTGAGTTGTAACTATAAACTGAATCGCTCGGAGACAAAACTGACTCATATGGAGACTGGTGAACCGGTGCTTGCTTTGGTCTTGGATATCCGTAGTCCTGGCTCCAAGGCTGTACTAGTGGCTGTAGTTGTCCAGAAGTCGTATATTGGTTCGAAGGGTTAGTTGTTTGAGGTGGTTGAGATGTTGCACATTGGTGTGATTTTCGCTGCCGTGCACTTCTGAAATACTGGAGATTCATTAATTTGAAATCTAGTTTTTCGTCCTCATTGAGTTTTTTGTAGCCTTCGAGTAGAGATAAAATATAGAGTCTATCTGGATCCTCTTCAGCTGCTGTACTCTTGCTAAGCTGAGATAGGAGCTGAATTTGAAAGGATGAAAGTTTTGTTGCAGCCTTTCTTTTATTATTTTCCATGGATGGTCTAGTACGTTTTTCTATTGCTTGTGGTTGTTCTAATGTCGCTTGATGAACTTCATCTCCGGGCACGATGTCATCAGGAGCTTCTTCTTCTTGAAAATCGTCTTGTACACTATCAGATATATTTCCTGAAGTACGTCTCTTCTCCATTGTGTTCATCAAAAAAGTAAGGGCATCTGCGTATACGTATTTTTTCTTTTTTTCAGGTGCAGCGGAGCCACTCTTGCTCTGGTTTAGATATCTAGCATAACTGTCCCGAATATGTCGCCACTTTTTTTTCATATCTTGAACTAAAACAAAACAAAAAAAGACAAGGTGATAAATTCGGCCATCCACATTCCCCATATAAAAATATGGCATTAGATTGTTACATTATACACTTCACATATAAATAAATGTTATATAAATAATTGTAACATCCATGTTTGTCTACCTGGTTTTTTAATGGGACTTTTCCTAACATGTTTTATACTTCATCTAAATGCATCTGATTTTTTTCAGGTTTCTATCAACCGGAATATCTTTTGCAAGTCTACAGTATGAGTTTTATCGAGGAAGATCAACTATTGCAGAAATAGTCAGAGAAACTTAGCCAAAAAATTTGGATTTACTTGAAACAAAAAGAAATGCCCGAACCAACAACGGACATGTGGAAAAATATAGCTGAAGACTTTTACAAGAAAACAAATTTTCCAAACTGTGTAGGTGCTTTGGACGGTAAGCATATAAGATGCATTAACCCACAAGGGGGCGGATCTAATTTCTTCAATTACAAGAAATTTTTTTCATTAGTTCTAATGGCTCTGGTTGATTCTAATTTGAAATTTACAGCAATTGATGTTGGGGCATATGGAAAAGAAGGTGATTCTCCTGTATTCAAAGAAAGTGCCTTAGGAAAAAAACTGTATTCTCGGTCTCTGAATTTACCTCCACCATCTTCCTTACCTAATGTAGATAGAAATCCACAACCATTTGTTATAGTCGCAGATGAAGCTTTCCAACTTTCAACAAACCTATTAACACCTTTCCCATCAAGAAAACTTACTGCAAGAAGAAGAGTCTACAATTATCGTCACTGTAGATGTAGGCGAACTGTCGAGTGTGCTTTCGGTGTTTTGGCCAACAAATGGAGGATTTTTCATACACCAATACTCGTAGAACCTAAGTTTATTGACGATATTGTTAAAGCATGCTGTATTTTACACAACTTTGTTCGTCAAAGGGACGGTATGAACTTAGAAGATACGGAAGCCCATCCTTTTGAAGATATCAGGAACTTCGGAACAAGCTCCCGTGGAAAAGGGAGTGATGTAAGGAATGAGTTTGCTGACTACTTTATGGGCACAGGAGCAGTACCCTTTCAAAGAAACTATATGTACTAGTACATTTTTATAAAAGGGAACCATATATGTCGTTATAAATAATTAGAAAACATTGTGGTTTTACTAACTAATACAGTGCAACCAGTAACGCTTATTATAATAAAACTATATAATAATAAAAGTATTAAAATTTATTTATTTTTGAAAGACTTACCTCTAGCATCCTTTTCCTTTTCATCTATTTCTGGCCAATCGCTGAACATAGATTCCCCGATTAATACCCAACATTTGTCTCTCTCGTTTTTGTTGGAATATTCGTGAAGATGTTTATCCCACAAAGCAGGCTTCTCATGCACACATTCAATAAACTTATCTGTATCAAACATATTTACTACGAAAATCGTACCGCACAACAGGACAGTCTGACTGCTCTCACTTGACTAAATGCGCGCTGGCCTTTGTCCCGCCGAACCGCTGTCCCGCTTGGCGGCAGCACCATCCTGCTGGTTGCGACAAGTGCTGCACTGCAGGACAATATGACCGCGCCAATAACAAGCAATGGATTCTCGCCATCCCGCCAAACGGGTGCCGTTTAGCAGTACGACAAAACAGGATAGTATGTCCCCAGCCTTACAATACATCTTTTAGTTGGAGCTATCATGATACAGGTCAATGCAGGACTAACAACTTTTAGCACCTTAAAACAAGATAAGCAACTGTCCCCCCTCCGGCCCTTCTCACCATTTAGCTTGCTTTACCTCAGATTGATGTACCTGCACACAAGCAACCGAAAATGGGTAGGCCTATATGTGTGAATGGTGTAATGCATTTATATCTGTGAGCATGACTGAAGCTAGAGGTTAAAACACAATACAACTAACTTTGTACTAATTTAGGGTTCTTATAGTAAATACGTTTGAAGGGGAAAACACACAGCTCAATTATTAAACATGTTCATAGAAAATTAATGTCTTTTATTTTTTATGTAGCCTTTGACCTATTTACAAAGTTGTTGCTATTAGTCAACATAAAAAACCAAAGCCATATTAACATTGAAATATCTCAAATGAACAAACTGGAAAATAAAACAACCCAGCAGAAATTACTTTTATATACAGGCCCAATGTAATTTTTACATTTGTATACTTTCCAGTAAAATATTGATAGCATGTGGACAGTGTTTTGTAGACCATACAAGTTTACTTTAGCTATTGGATATACACCACGATCCTAGAGAATGACCAGGGTTGTGTTCATATACCGAAACAAAAAATGTAATTTGTACTGACCCTTAGCCTTTGTCAATAAGCTTAACATATTGAAGTTCTTGTTGAAGGTATAGAAGGGACATATGTCATTTGGAGCAAATTTAGAGGAACCCTGAAACGTAAGGAAGTAGGCACCTTCCTAGGCATTAAAGAAGTCTTCGACAACACCAGATCAGGTGCAATAGTCGAGGCTTTCTGTCAAGGGGTGTGGAATTGAGTATCTGGTTTGCCGTTGGATCAAGACCTTACTCCAAGGCATTTCGTGGAGTCCTCTCTTTATGGACACATCTGTGGGTGCCCAAAGAGGGAAGTGGTGTACCTCAACAACACCATTGTGTATGCTCACGTCTAAACTGATGTTGTTGTGATACTAGTCTTGTACCAACTGTGATAGAACTGTGGGGAAGTATTGTGAGAGAATATGAGAAGTGTCAGCCTGGGCAAGATGAAAACTCCATTCACCAGAAAGAGGACCTGTAGAACTTTGAGCCACTAATTCTTGGAGGTAGTGGAATCATCATAGGATCAGAGGTCAAATATCTGAGAGTGATCTTGAACCAGTAGCTCAACTTTGGTGCATAAAAAATTGAGTAATCGACAGAGGCAAGTGGTAGCTGATTGCCAGTAGACGCATGGTTGGACAGATACAGCGTTGAAACCAAAGCTCAAGCATAGGATTTACACTTCTGTCATTGTTTATTGTTTTTTTTTTTTTTTAACGTCCTACTGTTTTGCACTTAAGGCTAATGAAGACAGGACCTACAGTTTTACGTGGAATCCGAACCACAGCCAACGATGTACTTCTGTCATTGTATGGTAGACAAGAAGAGTGTGGTTGGTGGTGAGGCTGGCGAGAATCCAATACTGGCCTGCCTCACCACTATAGGAGCAATTAGTAGTGCTCCTAATGCTGATGTGGATTGCACCAAGTTAGAGTGCTTCAATGTGAGGAACTCAGGACATATAACTCAAGAAATTTAGGACATTCTAGAATAGAAAAATTGGTCTGTAAATATCAGACTTTGGATATGAACTCAGATCATTTATGGAAACACATTACTTCTTCTCAAAACCTTTCTGAGAGGTAATACGACAACCACGTGGAATTGTTAGAAGGAAGACGACCCCTACCTAAGTAAGAGCAGATTTGGAGAACCTTGAAATGTTGTGGTACATGGACTGCTCGGAAACAAAAGATAGTACAAATACAGGAATCTCTGGAGGCAACCAAAAGCAGGAATGCATCTTTCCAATGAGTAAGCACTCAACAGTAAAGTAACATAGAAAATCTCAGACTCAAACACATGAATAATGATATCTGTGTTACTCAGACCCGTTGAAAGCTTTGATCTTATATGAGTTCTGGTCGAAACTGGCCTAGTCTGGGAATGTGTCGAAACCGCAATATGATTAGCAGGTCTCAAAAACATCGCACTTTGTTGGGTACCAGGACATATTAAACTAGGTGAAAATGAGTGGCAAACAAGGCATCAGCTACTGAATTCACTGGACCTGAACAGTTCTGTGGCATATCAAAGGCAATTGTCAAGCTGTCAACAATTGGGCAAGGTTAGAGCTGAGAAGTAGGTGGAGGAACCTCCTAGGCTTGAAGACGAGTAAGATTTCACTTCTTGATCCATCTAGGCAAATTTAATCTGACATCCTATTGCTAGAGCAGGTGCAATACAAAGACACCTGTATTAAGCACAAGACATGGTCACCTTAAGAAACACAAGCAGAGAATGGGCATTTTCACTTTAGACTCCACTTACAGAAAATATAACCTACAGGAGGAAATAGTTGAACACAGGATCTATGAGTGTGAGAGGCTTGAAGAGGTGAGTTATAAAACCTTTGGAAAGTTAAACGAAGGACAGAACATCCCCCAGGACAATCCTTAGGTACAAAGATTTTATGAACCTTGTCAGGAAACACTAGGAGTTTATCAACTTTTTTGCGGAACCTAAAAACTTATGCTGTCCGCGAGAGGAAAGAAGTCCTCTGAGCCAGGACGGTATGCAGCAGTGTTTGTATGTTACCGCACGGCATTTGCAGGTGCTCCGCGTTGTCCAAACCTTTCGCGCCGCATAGTTTTGTATGTGGAATCGCTAATGTGGAATCCCTGTAGAAGAGCCGTTAAGTGCAGGGCTATAGAATACTTGGGCTAGACCAGTCCTCCACGGAAAGCTATGTTTTATTTTTGTCATCAATAATTGTATTACTCTAGGTTTAAATTTGATTATAATTATTTGTATGATACGGTATACAATATACTAATGTTAGCATACTTTTAATTTGATTCTCTGAAACATTTCTGAAAAATAAATACGAAATTGAACAAAATGTGTCACATTATTGAAAATAATTGTATTTATTACAATGAACCACCAAAACTTGAATGACATACTGCAGTTTAATAAAACATGTGTAATACTTATAAAATAAAACACGTACAAGTTATAAATACTTACACACATAATGAGTAGCTTATATGCAGATATGCACATGATATAATAATTACTATTGACATAAAATATTTAAAAAAATAATAAAACTGATTTATTTAAATTTTCCTTCGCTAGGCCTTAGGGAATAGTTAATTTAATAGTTGAATTTAAACAATTTATATGTAGATATGCACATGACATAATTACCATTGACATAAAATATTTGTTTATAAATAAAACTGCTTTATATAAATTTTCCTACCCTAGGCCTTAGGGAAGAGTTAATTTAATAGTTGAATTTAAACAATTAAACTATTTAAATGTAAATTCACACTGTGCAATTTAACTTAGTCTAGAAGTTTAACTTTAAATTATGTTTTATTTTTTATTTTTGTCATCAATAATTTTATTACTCTAGGTTTAAATTTGATTATAATTATTTGTATATTATATATTTATTTATATCTAATTATTCTGAAAATTTCAAGTGCATTTTGCTAGTAAAGATTTGTTTAAATACCGGTATTTTAACTTAAAGCTGCAGAAGAAATTACATGAGGACCTTGGTAACTTTTTAACATAAAGTAATCTCGCTTGCAACTCTTACATTAAATAATCTAAAACGTAGTTAAAACTTAATTTATTTCAAAATATTTTACTGTAATTAATTAATTCTTTTAAATTAATTTGACTTGCTGTACACTAAATTGATGTCTCCAACTAAATCACAGTGTGCCATTGACCTTCATTTGCACAAGTCCACTTGTATTCACGCAGAGGTATATTGTAGGGAAATCCCATCTTGTATGTTTTGTTGTATTTGTGAGTGTTTTGACTGTTTTGACGATGTGGTTTTTACACAATGTTATTAAATTCGTACAATAATTATTACCGTACAAACACTGCAATAATCTACGAATTTTACTTGTACTTTATTGCTATTTAATACAGTGGGTTTTCTTTTTTAGCGACCTCTAAAAATCAAAACCGCTAATACCAAGCCGGTATTATACGAGGGATTTACTGTATATCAGTTTTTTTTAGTAGGCCTATCAACAAGCTTTTGCTAGTTTTATATATAAATTTAAAATGGTTTACAATAATTTAATATTGTACAGTAATTTAAGAACTTGTAAACATTACGTACATAAGTGTAAATATAATCTTACTTGTAAGATTATATTGTATTTCAATTATATTGTATTATATTGTTATTGTATTTCAATAACGGATTTCTTACTGCCTAACTGTGCAAACTTTTACAGTAACAGCTTTCTTTCTTAATAACAAACTTTTTTTATAGCAATCATATACTGTAGTTAGTGCAAGTTAGTTTTTAAAACTGGAAGGCTTATCAAACCTTAATGGTTTTCTCAACACTATTAACACAATTGAATAGCTACAATAAAGTAAAATCTCAATTGGCTTTTTTACATGTTTTGCCAGAGTGAATGTGACCGCAGAATGCCGTGTGCAACGTGAGCTTAGCGCCGACTCAGATAAGCGCCTGAAATTTTTGAATAGGCCAGAGCTCAGAGGACTTCTTTCCTCTCGCGGAATTGTTTGAAGAAATTAAATATTCGTGCTGGGGACTAGTGAAAGGAGATAATGGTTCCCAAGCAAAGTATTCCTGCACACAACCTTAATAAAAAACTTCTTTTTCGTAATTTTTTAAAAAATTTCTGATTTGCTATAGTTTTTCTGTAAAGCATATGAACACTTTAATAAAGGTTATCGCAAATCTAAGCATGCCGAATTGAAGTAATATTTCAGCAATCCACCTAGCTGAACTACTTAGTAGAATTTTCTTTCGCCCTCTTTTCCACTCATCACAACCTTCAGTAATTTGTTGTTACACAACTTCTTCATGGCACAGATGTTGTCACAATAGACTCCTATTCATAAAGGTACTTTTTACTACTGCTCTTCTTACATCTGAGGAAGAAGAGCAAGAAGAACAATTTTGGAAACAAAGTGTATGGGTATATGACTGTGTTTAGTGAAATAAGGAAAGTTTATGGAAAATTCCATAATTTGTTTCCCAATTATTTATTTAAAAATCGTGGAATATTTTTCTATTAATTTCAGATGTCAATAGAAAAACTTTACGAACTTTTAAGATTGATAAAAACGTTTATCCAACAAGAAAATACTAAATTTTTTTCTTATCTTCCATTTGACAAAATCATTGCAGTGTTTTAAGTACAATTTTATTAACTATTAACTAGTAAATTTGGTGGAATAATTTGTCAGATAAATAATAAACCAAATTACTATTCAGTAAACCTTTTTTTAAAAGATAATAACCTTTTGTAATTGATTTATAAATTTTGAAAATTTTAAGTAATTAAATTAATAACAACAGTACTGTATTTTAATTATACAGCGCGGGGCTCTTAGGTCGGTGATAACCTTTACTAATATTTTTTTCTCGTAGTATTTTTGTAAACTGAACGGGTATGGATTTTTGAAAGGACCATGTATTTTTTATCTACACTTTTTCACAAAAGTTTGATCTGCTATAGTTTTTCTGTAAAGTATAATGTGTACCTCTAACACCATGTCAATAGAAAGGGGATTTGAGCAACATTTTTGGAAAAAAATTTAAAACTAGATATAAAAAATAAAAAAAAAGTTATTTTTATAATGAATTTATAATAACATTCTGATATCCTTAACCCTCCATCGGGCACAATACTATGGTAACTATAATTCGTCAGATTAGTTACATACATTTTAACTAATTTTAATAAACACTGGTTGTAAAACTACCAAATGATAGAAAACTTCAGTCTTTTCAAATATTTTACTGGCACAGAAGTTAGAAACAAAACATTATTATAAAAAAAAAAGAAAATAATAAAAATCTAAATAAATAAAAATGTAAATGTGCGTTTGATCAAAACTGATAATCTTCGAAAGTTCTTCACCGATTGCTTTGAAATTTTGAAACAACATTGCATAGAATCCACAATACTTTTTGAAAAACTACAACATCTAATAAACATAAAAACAACAAAAAATATACTCAATATTTAACAAAAATGTAAGCACCATTACATATGTTTATTGACTATAATAAAAGCAATAATAATCAGCTGTTTTCTATATTATTTCCATTATCAGCTGATTTCAAACTTAAAACAATTATTTGGATTTTTAACTTTTAAGATAGGTTTTTGTGAACAACGGCAGCTGTTAAAGTAAAAACAACACACACACTATCTCTACTAATACAGTATTATAAAGAGGTGAAATTTGTTTGTTTGTAGGGGGTAACATATAACCCTCTGGAACTACTGAACCAATTGAATTTTTGTTTTATAAACAGCTAAACTATCCCTGAGTAACATAGGCTAAAATTCATATTGATAAAAACATTTTTTATTTCACTATTTGTAAATTTAGCCCAAACAAATTCACAGGATCAAGTTGGGAGTTAAACCCAAAGCTTAATAAATGAGCAACATTATGAAAAACTAAAAAACGACAACTGAAAAATGAAACTTTTATATCATTTAAAAAGTACTGTGCAAAGATGTGCACAAAAATATAAATTATGTGTGTATGTTGCCGTTAAGGCAGGTAAAATACATTAAACATAATTTTAGGTTATGTCTAGACTGATAAACCAACACATATATTTCTTGAATGTATATTCATTACCATAGCAACCAATTGAATAAAATGACAGATAAAACAGTTGATTCGGATGTCCAGCTTAGTACAAAATAATATTTCAAGTTAGGCCTAGACTGAACCAACACATGTTCAACACATACAAACCAATAAAAACTTGCGTTATGGAATTTAAAAATAAGAAAAAACTATGTTACATCCTAATTAAAAATAAATAAGACACATTTAATAGTAGGCCCATTTATAATATAAGGTAATATAAAACAATTATTTGTATTTCTAATTTTTTGGTTAGGTTTTTGATTAAGTGTAGACCTGACCCTTACTGGTTCTTTTAACCTTTATTGTAACTGCTGTCATAAAATATACTAAATAAATAATTTCATTTGAACATTTAACATTAGGGGAGACTGTTGTACCTAGACCATAATGTACCAGGGAACATGTTGGGTTGCTTGATCACTGGTGCCATCTAGCAGGCCAAATCCATACTAGGGCGAAACCTACCCACTAGATGGCAGCAGCATTTGTTTTTGTTGCCTGTCTGTCAAGTAGTATGGAAGTAAATAGTCGTTATAATTTTTCGCTGTCATTTGTAAAGTTTCTACATTTCACAATTTTGTTCTTAACCCGTTGTATTATGTGTTAAAGTCTTATTGTGTGTTATAATCTGATTCTACATTTAATTGTGAGTATTAATCTGTTTATGTTCATAGTTTAGCTTTGAGTTATTAAGTTGTAGATCACGTTTATTTTAAAATGGCGACCTATTGTACCCAGGAACACAAAGACATCATGTACCCCGGAACATGTTCCCTGGTACATGATGTGCAATTTTTTTTCTCTTTTCCAGGTAAAATGCCGAGAAGTAAAACTGGTAAGACTAGAGATGCTGTCGACTCCGAAAGAATGAAGAATGCCTTAATGGCGGTCACTGCACTGGATGGAAATAAGATTTCACTAAGAGAGGCGTGCAAGATTTATGATGTAAAACTGACAAAACTTTCACGACAACTAAAAAAGTTTCGCCAATCAGGGCCAGAACAATATTGTTATAAATCTAATTTTGACATCCACAAAGTCTTCTCAGAAGAAGAGGAAGAGCTCTTGGTGCATTATATATTAAAAATTTCTAAAATGAATTATGGGCTATCAAAAAAAGGTGTTAGGCAACTTGCATTTAAATTTGCCGTAGCAAATGGGAAAAGCATTCCAGAAACCTGGAAGGATGGAAACATAGCCGGTGAACAATGGATGCGCCATTTCATGCAGAGACATAGCAGTGGGCCCCGTGCACTCTCAATTAGAAAGCCAGAACCCACTAGTCTTTCGAGATCTACAAGTTTCAATAAGACCAATGTGGACGCCTTTTTTGATAACATCGAAGACGTGCACAAGCGATTTGGTCCAATCCCCCCTCACAGAGTGTGGAATTTGGACGAATCTGGGTTGTCAACGGTGCAGAACCCACCTTGCATTGTCGCCCCAAAAGGAGTAAAACAAGTGGGTTCCTGCACTTCAGCAGAAAGAGGCAATCTAGTAACAATTATTGTTGCTGTATATGCAATTGGAAACCATATTCCACCACTATTCATATTCCCAAGGGTTTTTTTCAAAGATCGAATGCTGATTGGTGCCCCTCCTGGATCTGTAGGTGGAGCAGCACCTAGTGGTTGGTCAAATGAGCAATTGTTTTTAAAGTTTCTTGACCACTTTACATCTCACGTAAAGTCATCTAAAGAAGAGCGCATTCTTGTAGTTCTTGACAACCACGAGACTCACCTTTCTGTGGAAGCACTTGAAAAAGCGTCTGCAGCTGGAATTGTTATGGTGACCTTTCCCCCTCATACTTCCCACAAACTCCAGCCACTAGATCTTACAGTGTTTGGGCCCCTCAAAACGTATTATAACCAGGGGGTTGATGAGTGGCACTTGAACAACACTGGCGTTACATTTGACATTTATCGTGTTACTCAAGTAGTGGGAAAGGTTTTTTCAAAGGCACTGTCAACTCAAAATATTATTAGTGGGTTTAAGAGTGCAGGTATTTACCCTCTAAATCGACATAAATTTACTGATGATAATTTCTTATCGTCGTATGTAACAGATCGACAAGAGCCAAATGTTCTGGTTCAACCTGCTTGTCCAGCATTAGAACCTCGTCAAGATGAGCATGCTGGTTTTCCAACTCAGACATGTCCATTGGACCCTCAAACATCTACCAGCAATGAAGTCAACAACGAAATCCCACTAGCTCAAATACCGATTTCTACTCCCCGTTCAACTACTAGCAGTAGGCCTATAGGAAAAGTTTTAACTCCAGAGGAAATACAACCTTTCCCTAAGGCTGGCCCTAGAAGAGTAGTTAATACAGGAAGGAAGCCAGGCAAAACCCGCATCGTTACAGATACGCCAGAAAAAGAAGAAATTAAACAGGCCAAACTGAACAAAATTGTTAAACAAGAACAGAAGGCATTAAAAAAGGTAAGAAAAATCAATTTTGAAATCAAGCCTGGAAGCTCAAAATCTAATCCTTTAGACTCGGTAAATTTCCGGATAAAACCTGTTAAGACGGAAAAAAGAAAGAAAAATCAAACCCATCGTTATGGTAAACGAAGGCGTGATAGTTCATCTTCTTCTGATGATGAAAACTTTTGTGTTCCTCTCGCTGACACCGACAACGAAGACAGTGCTGACGAAGAGTGTATCTTTTGCAGTGAACCCTTTTCCCTTGACAAAGGTGGAGAGCAATGAATTCGTTGCTTAAATTGCAAGAGGTGGGCCCACGAACTGTGCTCAGGAATTGATGGAAAAGGTTGGAAAAGTTTCTTCTGTGATTTTTGCACCAACAAGTAAATTATGTAAAATCTCTTAAAGGACTGACAAATATTAAAATAAAATAAATATTGATATGTTTAAATATAATCTGTTTATGATTTTTGTTCTATTTTGTCTTTTGTAATTCTATTTTCTCATTACTATTCATTATGATACTGCTGTAAATAAAAGTTAACTTCAATACACAAACTGTATTATTCTACCATTTGAACCCTTGTTCCTGGGTACAGTATGTCGCGTCCCCTGGTACATTAACATTATGTACCAAGGAACACTTTACGCTATTATTGATTTATTTTTTTAATGGTATAAATAATTAAGTTTTTAATCCATATGCATGGTTTTGTTGTAGAGGAATACTTTAGTGTCAAATTGTATATTTTTAATTAATCCCAGCGTATCATACTAAAAATAAAAAAACAAAAATATTTTTTATGTTCCTGGGTACAACAGTCTCCCCTATACCATCTTAGTTTTGAGGTTATATTAATCCTACCCCTTTATCTATATAATAAAAATGAACTGCTGACCAATTTGGCTATTTTTTGTTTTAAAATGTTCGTATAGTCCGAACTAGGTTTTTATATAAAGACAAATTTGAAAAGTTTCCCGAAAAAGTTTCAAATTTGGAAAAAACTAAACAGCCTCTTTTGTATGGACTCAATACCATAGCGCACAAAAACAGCTGTTCGTATACAATGCTTAGTAAAACATGTTTGTTTACATTCATTACTATAGCAACTTTACTAGCAAATTTGTAATCAGTTTATTTTTTCAAAATCTACAGCTTTTTAGGTTAGATTGACCAACTAAAGCAAACAAAAATAAACTAAAAATGCTTAGGCCTACCTTATTTTAATTCAATTAAAACATTGGTAGTTAAATATTATATATAAAACAACTGATTTGGATCAAAAACTGAACATAATTTTAGGTTAGGCCTACAATGAAGCAGAACACGTTTATTTGCAACCAATTGGGCTAGTTTAGAATCAGATTTTTTACAATTCTTCACAACTATCAATTTTTTTTAGATTAGTTAAAAGCCAACAAAAGGTTTACTGTTTTATCTATAAAGGTTTACAAAATATAAATTTGTGTAGTATATTCTTAAGTGGCGTAAAAACCATTTTGCAATTCGATTACTTAAGTCAATGTAATGAAATGGAATTACTACCCTTTAAATTAAATCAGGCAATAGCAAAGCATTGCTGGGTCCACTAGTTATAAATAAAACATAACATAATATGTTCTTAGAAGGTTCCATCGGG
>JAGFPH010000531.1:421137-433416 GCA_018207615.1 Philaenus spumarius
GCACGCAGTGGTCTCCTCTAGTAAATAATAAAAAGAAGTAGAGATAATACTAAAAAAAACGTTTTCAGTTTTTACCATCATAGGTGATCGTGGAGTAAACGAATTACTCAACTTTCAACTAAAAACAGCACTTTTTCATCTTTTTGTTTTTTTCAATTTCTCTGACGAGACAATCTGAGCTACAAAGACCAGCTTTAGCTCAAATTAAAGCTTATAAATTTCATGTTTTTGACTAGGATGTTTTTTCTGTAGGATGTGTCATTTTGCCAATATCCATCTCGAAACATAAAGAAAACTTAAATATTTTGTAAATTTTTATCTTGGTAACTATTTAACTTAAAAACGATTTTGATCTCATTTTGCGTCTAATGAAATATACTTTTAAAATGCTAAGAAGGATATTTTCCAACAAACGAATAGTTTAGGAGATATTTTACAAAAACCAAAAAATTCCAAAAACCAAAAAATCACGTGGTAAAAAAAACACGTCGTTAAAGTATTCAATGACAATTTAGCCTAATTAGAACTTAATACTGTAAAAAGTTTACAATTTCAAATTAACTAAATATTTACAAGTCTAGGTCATTTGACAAAAGTCACACTTATAATCATCTGAGGAATCGTATCCGCTACAGTAGCCTCAATCTTGGAGTACGTTTGAGAATAGTAGGTAAACTATAAGAAAGTGAGACGCAGTTCGCTACGGAGTTGTAACTTTCTTATTTAAATCTAATTTGTGAAGCTAGTTTTCGTGGAATTGGTTGTACCATTAAAGCAGGTTAGGGGAGAAATAGAAGGGATGACACGCCATTAGGCTGGTCACATTTCTGTCTGAGGATACTGTACATTCAGCATGCGTCAAATTTTGAGTTTTTAAATAGTTTCTTTAATTTAATTTTAGCTTTGACTTTCTTTTTTCTTTCTGCTAATATAGTTTTCATTGGAGTTACGGTCAAAATAACTGAGTGATGTTTTATATCATTTGTAGTTCTTTATCCACTTTGAAGACCTATTAATTGAAGGTAGAGGAGATATTTGAGAGTTTTTCTTAAACTCACTTAGGCTAGGCTGAGTGACCTAAGAAAATAATTGATCGTTTAATTCATCTTTAGCTGCATCGTTTCTAGCAAGCCTTGGCACATCACTGTAACTAGATGATGTTCCAGCTACAGGATTTGCATACAAACCTGACAAATTCTGTTTAGAACCATTCTTAGTACTCCCTTTATTCCTGGAAGTTTGTGGAGTCTTGTGGGATGCCTCTATATTTTTACAATAGACCGTTATCATTGTTTGTCGCAGCTACATGCTGGCTTATTGACTCATTTTTGATCAATGATGATTATTGGATGAATTTCTTTCTCTGGAATTCATCTTTACTGAATTTTTCTGAATTGAACAGGAAAATTCTTGCTGCTTTAAATACTGAAATGCCTTTGCCCATTGTTGCTACTTTTATGTAAGCTTGATTAAAAATATAAGCAATTTCATAAGTTGTTATTTTCAAGAATCGGTGCTACATCACGCTAGAGGCTAACCAAAAATAACAATTAAATGACTATACTAACAGTGCGTTTTAAACTGTAGTTTGCAACTATATCTAAGTTTTCATAACCAAACAACTTTTGAAAGACTTACCTCACTCTACAACACTAAACTTGCAATGATATTATTATTTTTAAATTATACACTCTACGCACAAATTTTTCTCAGTAAAGAACAGCGAGTAACTGAGTGCTAATTGACGAGTCATCAATTAGACTTTAGCTCTGTCTCGAGAGTTTTGGAAGGCATTGTATAAAAAATAACCATGGTTCGGTATTGCCCCGTATGTGGGCATTAACCAGGTCTACCTATATCTCCAGTTTTCTATTTTAGATTATAAATTAATTTCCTTTTATATAAATTAATATTGTACTTGAGGAGAGAACATTCTATGGTTATTAATAGAGATCGTATTTATCATAACATCTATTGCTTTACGGCTCATCCGGTGATGTTTTTTTTTTTTTAAACAGGAAGTGTGTTTTGGCTCAGAAGCAAATTTTCAGTTTATTTTTAAGAACTTTTAAAATCTGATAATTAAAAAAACATCGATTTAATAAAATGTAACATGGTCTACTATTTACAGCTGATAACTGGGTATATTTATGTTTATAATTTGTTTATGCGGACATTTATTAGTTAACATTTTGTGCCTACACATCTACACAATAAAGACCTCACAGGAAGTAAAGTTCAAGAGGATGTATCAACTCTCATTATACGGTTTGACCGTGTAGTTACTTTTACAAAACTAATTGACAAATATAGGATGTTACTTAGGCCTAAGTTAAAACAGTCTAAATATACGGTGTAACAAACCACCCCAAGCAAACGATCCCAGTTTAGAGGATACGTCAACTGAATCCCCACAATTCATTCACTCCTAAAGAATGTACGGACTTTTTTTTAAATCTTTGTTACCCAAAAGTCATATATTTGGATTTGTGAATGGGGTTTGAATAAATTTCAAATATAGGCTAGGTTAAGTATTACAATAAATTTAGAATTACAATTTGTTTTTTTTTATTGATAGATTTCACATTTATCTCAATCTTAAAATTATAACGAATGTTATGTATAACAATCGTATAGGGAATTGTTTAAATACGACAAATTATATAAATTAGCAACAAGTGTTTATTTTTTTGAGTAATGTTATTAGAATTAGATTTGTTTAATTCGTATTGGTGAAGTACATTATAAATCATAAATAATCTTATAAAAAGCAAAATTGAACTGTCAACATATAATTTATTTCCGCAACTAAAACTAATAAAATGATTTTTTTTTATTTGCATATGAAAAACGGTTCTTTATGAGAAAACTATTTTACAGGAATTAGCCTACTAATACTTTTAATTGTAGCTCTCCTAAGCGTTTGCACCCTCAAAACCGAAATTGGCATACTCTTGCGTACACAAATACATTAAATTTATAGTCAGCCCTAAACACGAATTCATTTACAATTAAATTTTACTTCATTCCTCATCAAATCCCCCCCCCCCCCCCAACAAGAAACATTACAGTACTTACTTTTTTATAATATACTTATTAAATGTTCCACTTTTATCAAACTTAATAATACCGCTTTCATTAGATTTAAAAAAATATTCAATGTTGTACTTTGCTCAATATTTTCTGGAAATCTATTAAACTTTCTAGGTGCAACAAATGAGTAAAACTGTCATAGGAAGCCAAACAACTAGGTTTTTGAACGTACATAATTTTAAATGTCATATAAATATAACATTTTGAATAAAGTTTTCAATTACTTTGTCTCGATTCAACATGTCGGCCTAAAACGTTCAAATTTAACCAGTTTTACATTTTTATTTGCAATCACAGAACGGTTGTATTCTCAAAAACCAAAATTTTATCAAACATTGCTAATGACATACCCTTCCAAACAATTTACAACTTTAATGGAAGTCTCGAAGAAATGAAAAAGGCCATATCTACAAAGTGTCCAATGTAAAGGGGGTATTAAAGTTCAATACTCCACAACTCCAGGCCAAAAACTGATTTTCAGGGCACATTTTTTGTTGAAAGTTAAAATGAATCTAGAAAATACATAATTTGACTTTAGTTGCATTATATTTTTTTTAATGCATATTTCAATCAGTAAATAAAAATCCAGATGTGCTTAAAAGACTACACGGGAGAAGTGTAAACTTCTATGGCGATATTCTGATATACACTTCAAAAGTATAGAAAATATTGAATAAAAACACAATTTATGAAATGAGGAAGCACAATGTCCATTTCAGAGGTATTACCAAGTAAACTATATAGGTACTCTGCTATATACACGTGTAAACTATACCGGTAAATAGTATAGGGTGACGGAATCGTGGCAGAAAAAGCTTGAAGGTAAAATCCGATACATCGCCCACAATTTTTCAACGAGGTGAGCCTATAGAAGTTTACACTTCAATAATTGTCATGAACAAAAATAATACTGTACGGTATATGTTGGCTGACTTTGTCGTGTTTTTAGATGATATTTTGTAGCCTATTTGTATTTATTTTTTCCGCAGGCTTTAATTTTTAATAAAAAATATCAAAGAAAAAAAAATTGTTTTATGTCCGCTATTTTGAAAGGTTTGGCGATTTGTGCAAAGTCATATTTTCATTTTTTTAAAACAACACAATTGTAATAAACAATAATCAATCCAAAAGAATAGCTGGTGGTAAGGTTAAATTACACAGTATTTATTTACTAATTTTATTTTAAAATCTTTTCGCCTATTTTAAATCATTAATGCCAAATGTAATAATAGATAAATCACACACCTAATACAAATTCCACAACCGACATATCTTACTGATGAGTCTTCGGAAAGAAGTTGATAAGGAACAATCTTGGTTCTCCCCCAAGTCGGATGCATTAGACTTGTGTTTTATTAATTAATACGATAACACACAAGACAGATTTAAACATGAACACATGCGCAGGAAATGCCAACAGTTGTGCTTAAGCTTTGTCTCAAAGAGGAATACTTATTCCGTTATCTCATTTCAGCAAGGCTTATTAAAGACTACAAGTCAACATTCCCAAATATTTATTTCATACCTGAGTGATCTAAGTGAAATTGCAAAATATTATATACTCCTAGGTGTGTTTCTCTTTTAACTAGACTGTTATAAAATGAACGAATGGATGTACAGTAGTTGATTTCGAGTATAAGTAAAAAAAAACACAAAAAACAAACAGTAACAACTAACTTTATAGCTGGGAAAACTAACATTGGTGTTTGTTGTCAGAGAAATATTTAAGACGACAAAATATCGCTGTAGGCCTATACCGAGTTTCATATAAAATTCCTAGTTAGATAATTGGATTACCATTGGAATCATTGGATAATTAGTGAAGTTTAGTAAGTTTGGCATAGATAGTTGCAAATCTTACAAAGCATGGCACAGATTTTGATTAAATTAATTAAGACCCAATTGTAGGCCTATTGCATCACAAACATAATATTGACAAAGACTAATATTAAAATTCTTATAGATTTATTATGTATTGGAAAAATGTACATACATAATCTATATGTATATATAATCCAAATATCACTCACTGACTCACTCATCACGAAATCTCAAAAACCACCAAACGGATTGGAATGAAATTTGGTACGTAGCTTCCTCTTGGGCCCTAGGTGCTAAGAAAGGTTTTCAAAAAATTCGAAATTTTAGGGGAGGTTTGTGGGTGCCAAAGTTACTATATCAAAGTATGTATATCTTTTAGGCTACCAAACTTTGAACTTCAATAAATATTTTTTGAGTTTGGAAATTGGAATATTTGCGAGATAGCGTGCTTTTTAACTTTGTCAAATCTCAGGGGTCCGTTCTACCATTGTATTTGGATAACCTATTAAGTAACCATTATTCATGATCTATGGTTCTACTTAATATTGAGTGTGGCAAAGATATGAGTGATTCTATATAAGTATACCGTCTTTATTTTTCAGGTGCGGAACACTAAAAATGTCTTCAATTCAATAAATTTATTCAACTTTTAAACTGAAACAATTAAATATGTTTGATGGCATTAAGTTTAAAAACGATAGCTAGGCCAATTAATGCAGAGTATTGAAATAAAGTCCATGTAAGGTTAGGTGCTGATAGTGTCTAAATTATTTTATCAAGAATGTGAAGGCTACCCTTTGTCACAGTTAATAATAAGAGCACGAGACATGATCCGTTAATGATGTATACACGCCAGTTTGGCAGGCAGATAATCTCGAACAGATTTAGGGCGTCTTTATTTAGATATGATATCGATTGAAAAGTGTTTAAAGAAAGTGTTGTTAAATACAGGATAGACCTTACGCGAGAGGACGTTCTCCAGACAATGTTACCCAACATAGTATGCTTACTTTCCGTATTAGAAACTATTTCAAGTTAAAATCTACGAAATACATTTTTGCGATTTGTTTCGTTCATCGTAAAGTAATTACTTGAAAAATCAGACTTCTATAACTGTGTTTTATTGAATGTAGGTACAATATTAATCTATAAAGTCATCATCTTTAATAGAAGTAGGCCTACATACAGGGGGGAGCTTACTGTGTATACAAGTTTCAAGTCACAACTAACTAAAAAGCAGTAAGAAATGATATAAACATTTTATTTTCACATTTAAACAAAGCATGTATAAACGCATTACATATTACGTAAGAATTTAGCTTGTCTTGAAAAACTACGCTCTACAAAAATGTCTGCCGTTATTAACGTTAATGCATTGCTGGAGACATTAATTTATCCAATTTCGATTGGATCGACTCGGTATCTTACGAGAATGCCTATTACTATTGGCTTAAACTTGAAAACTGCAAACATAGAGGAGAACTAAGAAAGGATTTTAAAATATTTAGCCTTTAGGGTTGAAACAACACCTAAAACAATAAATATTGTTTATTATACTTTTCTTAAAGCTAGAAAACTGAAATTGTGTACATTTATTTCTTACACGATACATACAAAAAGTAAATCAGTTTTACATTTCGTTACGTGCTGCTAGGGGTGAAAATGTGTTAATAATCCCTAAAAACAATAAATATACATTTGTATACTTTCCTTACAGCTAGAGAGGTTATGATTTGTACCTTTATGTTTTATAAGATACATATAAAAAATTAACCAGTTTTATATTTTGTTATGTTCTGCTAAGGGTTGAAAATGTAGAAGTAACCCCTAAAACTATAAATTTTTATAATTGAAATAGCCTAAAACGGGAAATTGAGTACACATATTGCTTATATTCGCTAGAGACACACTAAGAATGGATTTTAAACTATTTTTCCTTTAAGGGTTGAAACAACCTTTAAAACAATAAGTATTGTTTGTTATACTTTCCTTAAAGCTAGAAAGCTAAAATTTTGTACATGTATTTTTTGAAAAACACATATAAAAAGTAAATCAGTTTTACATTTTGTTACGTGCTGAAAATATTATAACAACCCCTAAAAACAATAAATATACATTTTTATACTTTCCTTTTAAGCTAGAGAGCAGATATTTTTAACATTTATTTCTTACAAGATACATATACAAAATAATTAATTAAATAAAAAAACAATGTTTAATATACCACGTTTTTAAAACAAACTAAAAAGTATAAAATCATTTTCCGTTTGCCCTTCTAAAATTTTGAGGGCGAATTTTTAGTGGCTATGGAGATATTTATAAGACTTGAAGATTAAAGAACGTGGGGCGCCGCCAGTAGATACTAAAAGTAGATAATACGGATAAATTCACAATCAATTTCAGTGCATTGGAAATGGGATTCTTTGTAATGTAATTTATTTACTCCTGCTTAACTATCATGGGTTGTCTGCGCCCCACATTTTTTTAAACAATTGGATTAAGGGTAATAGTTAAGTTACATGCATTAACAGCACATGATCATACAAATAATATTGTTGTACTTACTATGTTGGTATAGGATGCCGGGTTGAACAAACCAATTATTGCACATTACTTAAGTATTAAACTTCGTCCGATTGTTTTGCCGGTTACGCCATCAATAGAGAATCAAAAGGGCTACAAAAAAGATGTCTTAAAATTTTGTGTAAAAATGGTTTTTGAGTAATTTAGGTTTTAAATTAGCAAACGCCTCCATTTTGAAAAGCATAATAATTATTGGATATCGCTTTTTTCCCTTAAAATAGATCATTGTTAGGTTAAAATGCATGTAAAGTTTGACGTCAATAGGTTAAACATTACTTTTAGATATGAATTATTTTGTAAAAAAATTTTTGGATTTCTGGATAACGAAGCTTTTCTGGACCAGTTTAAATGAGCTTTTTGTCTTATTTTTAGCTGTGTAATCAGTTCCTGAAGTATTATCCGTTCCTCCTGAAACACCTTGTACAAGTGACATTAATAAGTGAGCCAAATAAAGCGAAGTAAAATTATCTACTTATATTATCTACTGGCTGCGCCCCACGTTTTTTTAATCTTCAAGTCTTATAAATATCTCCATAGCCACTAAAAATTCTCCCTCAAAATTTTAGAAGGGCAAATGGAAAATTATTTTATACGTTTTAGTTCATTTTAAAAACCTGGTATATTAAAAAATGTTTTTTTTTTATTTAATTAATTATTTTCTGCTTTTTAGTCTATAGACAGACAGAATGACAGAATGAATATTCCGAACTCCGTTTGAATATTGTATTGCCATCCAGTTCTGAGCTATATTTAAAATTTCAAGTCTAGCTAAACGGGAAGTTAGTTTAAACTTGATTGCAAAGTTCTACCCGGACAGACAGACAGATATGACGGAAGCCGAACTACAATTGAATATTGTATTGTTAAACAGTGCTGACCTATATTTAAAATATCAAGTCTCTATCTCATCGGGAAGTTAGTTTAAAGTCGATTGCAAAGTTCTACCCGGACAGACAGACATGACGGAAACCGAAATAATAAAAACGTGTTAATAACCCAGTTTTCTATTTTTTCACGTTCTGCTAAGGAGTGGAAATGTAGCAACAATCCCTAAACGATAAATATTAGTTGTTAAACTTTCCTCAAAGCTAGATAGTTGAAATGTTTTACATTTATTTCTTATAAGATACATATAAAAAATAAACCAGTTTTATATTTTGTTAAATTCTGCTAAGGGGTGAAAGTGTAGTAAGAACCCCTAAAACTATAAATAATATTAATTGAATATGTACCGCCTAGGAACGTGAAATTTAGTACACACATTGATCATAGGGCGCTAGAGACGTACTAAGAATGGATTTTAATCTATTTTTCCTTTAAGGGTTGAAACAACCCTTAAAACAATTAATATTATTTGTTATACTTTCCCTAAAGCTATAAAGATGAAATTTTGTATATTTCTTTCTTGAAAAACACATATAAAAAGAAAATCAGTTTTACATTTTGTTTCGTGCTGCTAAGGGGTGAAAATGTGATAACAAAACCTAAACAATAAATATGCTTTTTTATACTTTCCTTTTAAGTTAGACAGCAGATATTTTGTACATTTATTTCTTACAAGATACATATAAAAAATAACCCCGTTTTACATTTTATCACGATCTGCTAAAGGGCGGAAAATAAATGTAGTAACAACCTCTAAAACAATAAATATTAATTGTTATACTTTCCTTAAAACTAGATACAGCTATCAAAATTTTGATACTGAAATTTTTGTACATTTATTTCTTATAAGATACATATAAAAAAGAATATTTTTTTACGTGCTGCTAAGAGGTGAAAATGTGACAACAACCCCTAAAACAATAAATATTAAGTGGTATTTCCTCTCTCTTTCCTTAAAACTAGAGCGCTAAAATTTGGCACTTATGAATTTTAAGAAAATATTTAAAGACGTAAGCTGATCAAAACCATACCGATCTATACATTCGCATATTAAAGGCGTGTCTGGGCGATCTGCAACATCCAGCTAAGATTGTGGTTAACAGTCTGTAGATTTAGAGATTGAAAAAAATGCGCTCTTTACTCTGAATTCTTTATTTTTTTTATTTATTCAGTCCACATTGACGAAGATGATTGACGGGCAGCCAGTGAGCAATAAATACAAGACTAATTAAAAATACAAATAATAATTAATTCACTTTCATGAAATAAAAGATGAAAGAAAATGGGAGAAAAATATTACAATTATGTAACATAGTGATGCAAAAAATTCCCCGTGGCGAAGCACGGGTATTCAGCTATAAATAGTACAATATGTTTATGCGGTAGGTAAAATAATCAAACTTGCAGTTGTTAGGCTACTTTTCTATTTTTCGTAGTTCCAATAGGAGCCAATTCACAAAGTGTAAAATGTGTTATTTAAATGGCCTTAGTTTCTAAAAGTGTTGCAAATACATATTAAAAAACCGATGGGTTTTCATTAAAAAATTCTCCATATTTAAAAGTTTATACCGTAATTTAAATAAGGTATAAATACATACTTCACTGGTAACTCAGCAACGTTTGTGTTAGAAAAATTTAGATGTTACAAAATGAAAGAGCACCATTTGCAGTTTAATTTAACATCAGTCCTATAAAAAGTGAGTAATTTATGTTTCCATTTTGTACTAATAGGGCTAAGGTTTTCAAAAGCTGGGTTCAAACATACTGACCCTAATTTAAACACCCAATTTAAAAAAATACACACATTTATTTATAAAATTAAATTGATTAAAGTAAATGATTTCTAATTCAGAATAACTTTTGAAAAGTTTATATTTACAATTGTTTTAGCTAAGGGAAGATTGGTAAATATAATTTATATGTAGTACACAGATAGCGAGTCACACTTTGCGCGGAATGTTTGTTCATTTCTATATGTAATTCTTTTGAAAACAGAACCTTCTTGCCTTTCGAACATTTCCTACGATATGTTTGCAGAGGTATCCAATTAAATACCAAGAACATTCTTGATTCACTTCTCAGAACCAATCAAATACACAAACCAACAATAGAACAAACAATAACTTCAAACAAATACATTTTAATTCATATATTTGTATGTTTTATTTGACAAATTCTGCATAGAAAAAGTAATTAGTTTGATTTAATCTACAAATTATAATCCATTTTTTAAATTATTCTAAATACCGTTCAAAAGTAAATATTTTAAATCCCAAGGTAAGGATATGGGATATGGGATGTTAATCTTGTTAATAGAATCGGAAACATGACTTTCAGATTCGAAATTTTCAATGTTGTTCAATGACTCGCTAGGAAAGCTAAAAATAAAATATTAATTGATAATAATAAACACACAAAAATAAACATATTTCTTAAATATCTTGTATGTACTTTATGCAGATCAATTTTTAATTTGTGGCCTATATTAAAGAAGAAAAATGGTCTAAACAATATTCGTGTGTACGTCATTCGTGAGATCTGTAAATAGTTATCAGTTAGGCATAAAATCGAGAAGACATTTTGATGATTTGCCAAGCAGTGTCTGTGCAACGATCTAGTCTGGACTCTGGAGAAGCAAACAGTGCCTTACTACACACAGAAGTGCAAACACATGGGCTTGTAGTTGCTTCACACATCTGAGTTACCCTACAAAAATGGGTGTTTGGGCTCTTTGCCTGTTGGGCATGCTCTTCATACCTGCTCTCTCTACTAAGGTATGCAATTTTACATTTTTATTTTTATTGTTTGAACCATTGTTTAGATCCTACATTATTGTTAACACATTGATAGTAACATATTATTTATTATTAATAATTAAGACTTTCATAATTTTTATTTTTGTTTAATTTCATTCAGACTAGTTTTGTGAAATATATTGTTTTGTGTATCTCTTTCTTTTTGAGTATTACTAGTTTGTATGAAAAATATTAATCTTAAAGTTTATAAATATTGTTTACATCGTTGGTTGTACTCTTTTAAGTACAAGGGCAAATGTTTACCGCAAAAGTAAAAAGTGATAAAATTATCTGATATTTATTTGTAATCTGTTTTTCTCTTGAACATGTAGTAAACGGTTTCTCGTATTAATATTTCGTAGCCAGTAGTAGACTATAAATATAGACAAACTATTGTGATTCTGTAATGATAGGGTACTAATAGTATAATTTCAAAAATAACAATACATTTTTCACTTCCGTAGAAACTTCAAGCTACATTATCGCTTTACTAAATATAGCCATGATATACTATATTTATGCTTATATCTGTTTAAAATTTATTAAATAATTGGAAAATAGTAGTTACATTTATGAAGATTAAATATAAAGAGAAATACATTTGACAGGTTTATTGATTAAATCTTGCAGTATTGTATTATGACTTATTAAAATACTTATTAGACCTAGTAATAAAATACTTAAAAGTACTTAATAAAATACTTCAGCTGAAAAATAATAATCACTTTAACCTCAAATCACGTTACAAATCAGTAAAGTAAATTTTCAAGATTTAGATAGAGCATTAACTTCCTCGGTCTTTACCTCTTCACTTCTTCTTTCTTTATATTTCCATTCTTTGTTTCTTTGAGTCGTAAATAAATGCAGTCTATTATAAAACAACGTAAGTTACATGTAAACTGAATTTTAAGAATTTGATAAACTATTACATGTCTTAAATTACAACTTGTGTTATTAAAGATTTTTATAGAAATAGTCTAGATTGTCATACATTTGATGAACAACGTTGATACTTTAATCTCAAATTGTGTAATTAAAGATTTTTATAGAAATAGTCTAGATTGTCATACATTTGAAGAACAACGTTGATACTTTAATCTCA
>JAGFPH010000531.1:446944-458123 GCA_018207615.1 Philaenus spumarius
TGTTCTGGGGACCATGATCGGTGCTCATTTGCTACTCCCGACCTTGGGTTCCACCATAAAGGCCACTGCAACAGCTCATTTTTCCTATGGAAATTCGCTAATAAACGGTACCAGAAACTGGCACATACTTACTCACAAACATATTTAAATTATTAAACAGATTCACAGTGATTTCATAATTGTATTAAAGTAGGAGAATGGATACATTAAAGTATTAGAGTTACTAATAAATATTATTATTATTATTAAAACTATTCGATTGATTTCGAACAATTTTGTACCAAAAACTTCTAGGCCTGTGTAGATGCACGAAAAAGCTTTTGAAAAATTTTGAAAAACAACTCCCTTTATGGTCAAAAAAACCCCCAAAAATTAGTTATTATTATTAGCCAAACGAGAAATTTTAGAAAGATGCGGTTTGTTGCATATGGTAGGGTAGCCTACATTAAAGGCTACAGATAAGCCAAATTTTATCAAAATCGTTAGAGCCGTTTTTTATAAAAAAATAACTGATATTTGGGGTTTTTTTGCCAAAATGGGGGTTGTTTTTCAAAAAATTTCAAACCCGTTTTTCGTGCATCTATACAGGCCTACTTGACATGTCTGGTGCAAATTTGTTTGAAATCGATCGAATAGTTTTCGCTCTAACTTTGTAACATACAGACATACATACAGACATTTTGTAAAACCCACTTTTTTGGACTCAGGGGGTTCCAAAACGGATATTTCCACAAAAATCTCATCATCGATTTTTTTTGCGATCACTATCTCTATACTATTTATAGTATAGTGAGAAAGTAAAATGAATACTCCTCGTTGGTAAGCGCATCATTTGAGAACGGCTGGACTAATTTTGCTACTTTTTTGTTTTAAAATGTTCTGAACAGTCCGAATTAAGTTTTTATGAAAAGTAAAATTTGAAAAGTTTCCAGGAAAATTTTCAAATTCGGGAAAACTGAACATCCTTTTTTCTATGAACTCAGACCATAACTCACGAAACAGCTGTTCTAATAAAATGCTGAGTAACACATGTTTGTTTATTACATTCATTGCCATAGAACTTTAATCAGCATTTATAATCAGTTCATTATTTTTCAAAACCAACAGATTTTTTGGGTAAGATTGACCAATTTAAAGCCAACAAAAAATTGGGTCTGTGTCGGACGAGATGGTGGAAGTTATACTTCTTTGGCCATCCAATGGTATAGACAGGTAGAAATACTATTGATTTAATATATTTTGGGAAAAACTAGTCGTAACTTAGAGTAGCCCTACTATTTTGTAGATGATAGCCTATTTTTTTATAAAAACACAAACCAACACTGAAGGCATGTTTTAAAATTAATATCCCATTTTTTCCTTCTTTGTTACATACGCTTATGAATACTATCGTTGCATCTGTTTGGTTGGTCAAAATTAGTCTGGGGACCATGATCAGTGCTCACCTACTACACCTAATAAAATGAATGAGCTCCCGAAGTTTCTGCATATCGTAGTGAATCACCCTGCATATAAAATTTTTAATGACTGCCGAAAACGTGTTCAGGGGTCCATGATCAGTGCTCACTCACTACACCCAACAAAATTAATATTGCATTGTCATCGATCCTTGATAAGTGTGCAAAGTTTCAAATCAATCCGACGTTTTGAAGGGGGTGAAAATCACGTCATGTTCTGGGGACCATGATCAGTGCTCACTTACTACACCCAACAAAATTAATATTGCATTGTCTTAGGTCCTTGATAAGTGTGCAAAGTTTCAAATCAATCCGACGTTTTGAAGTATTGGAAAGCATGCGAATATACAAAGAAAGATATAAAAAGGCACTTTCCGGATTTTACTCCTAACGCGTGACGCGGTTTCTCGACCGACACCCCATCCCGATTACAACAGGCGCAAAGAAGTATAACTTCAAAGACAAATAAACGGTACCAGGAACTGGCACATACTTTCTCACAAACATATTTAAATTATTAAACGTCACGGTGACTTGTAGGGTGAAGTAGGAGAGGTGATTTTGTATTAAAGTTGTTTTCCCATAAAAATCCATAAAATAACGGAAAAACCAACTTTTCTCAAAAACGGCTCGAACGATTTTGATTAAAATTTTACAGTTTATAGTACTATAGGTCCCTAATAAACTATAAAATTTTAATCAAAATCGTTAGAGCCGTTTTTGAGAAAAGTAGATTTTTCCGTTATTTTAAGGGTTTTTATGGGATAATTACCCTTAAAAATAAAAAATTCACAAAAATGAAAAAAGCGCCTGGAGATACCGTGGATTAGTACCTCCATACCAAATTTCATCAAAATCGGACGACTGGTTTAGGCTCTAGGTCTGATAACATCCACACAGACACACACACAGACATCACTCCGAAAACCACTTTTTTAGGTTCAGGGGGACCCAAAACGGATATTTCCACCAAAAACTCAAACTCGAAAATTTTGACGAATACAATACTTTCTCTATATACTATAAGTATAGGGGGAGAAAGTAAAATCAACTAAAAATGCTTACTGAATGTTTAATTCAATTCAAACATTGGTTGTTACATATTATGTATAAAATAACTGATTTGGATCAAAAACTGAACATAATTTTAGGTTAGGCCTACAATGAACCAAAACACGTTTATTTGCAATTAATTGGGCTAATTTAGAATCAGGTTTTTTACAATTCTTAACAAATATCAGATTTTTAGATTAAGTAAAAGCAAACAATAGGTTTACTGTATTATCTATAAAGGTTTACAAACTATTAATCTAAATTTGTGTTGTATTTTCTTAAAAGGAATAAAAACCATTTTGCAATTCGATTACTTAAGTCAATGTAATGAAATGGAATAACTACCCTTTAAATTAAATCAAGCAATAGCGAAGCATTGCTGGGTAAACTAGTAGGCCTACTGTATAAATAATAGACCTAGGTATTCTCAAACCAGTTTAGATATGTCAGAAATTATTTTCCAAACAAATGCAATTATTAGGTTCAGGATGTAAGTCATTATACCTATGGCCTTATTTTAATTTCTTTTAATGACACTGTACAGCATTCTACAGACATATTATTCAAATTGTACATTCAATCGGAAAACTGACGGACAATAATAAAATTATAGGCATAATTGTAGTCAATGGTACGGAAATTAATTAATTAGATTTACATTTTTAACTCATAACATTTGAATTGTAAATCAAATACTAATTGTTATTTAACCACTGACATCAGAATAACTGCTTATTGAGGTTCTAACTGGAGTAAGAAGAGTATAATGCCTTTGAGTCTAAAAACAAACAAACTGGTTGTTAGATTCAACAACTGCTCCACTGGAAATAGAGCCTACAGTAGATTTTGGCAACATTATCTCGGTTTTAGTTGCGATCGCAGTTAATTTACAGATTTTGGGTTAACACGTTTTTAGAATGGTAGTGGGTTATCTGGTTATACGATCTTTTCTCTGTACTCCAATTATTTGCGTATGTTCAAGCCTAAATTACGGGCATTCAGGTTACGTACGCTAAATTAACTGTTACAGTATGTACGCTGTTAAAAAGTCTAACTGGCATAAAGTAAAACAAGTTAAACAATCTAAGTTTAGAGCCCTGGAGGTTCAGTTAATTAATTAATTTTATTATAAATAGCGCGTAAACATACCTGAAAAGTTCCCGTAAGTAAATACGTAGATTTTCACAAAACATATCTGTTTTTCTACTTGTTTTTTAATCATAAATATTTTTTAGCTATTAGCAGAAGCTTAACACCCGGCCCCATAACTTAGAGGGTCTAACCTTAACTTAAAATAATTCCAAAGAAATATTATTGGTTTCAAGTACAAGAAATTAGGTAAACAATTTGAATAAAAGATGAAGAATTCCTCGCGCACGGCACATATTATATAGCCGGAAAAAATACTTGGAAATCATTTAAATTTGTGCCGAAAACTATTGCGCCTAATGCTGAATTTAACGCAAAAATCAAATATTTATTGGTATGAACATAGTGCGTAATCTCTGCTATTCCCAGTGGTGTAGTAGAGCGGGGCGGTACAGCTCTCTGGTACAGCTTAGATATTGCAACATGATTACTTAGTTTTGTTTTCAATTTCATGAAATATTTTTAGAGGTTTAGTAATATTGGGGTTTAGATTTATATTTGTTTAAATTCCTAATGATTTCAGTTACTCAATGGTAGCAGTGCAGTACTTGTACAAAAGGGCACAATTTTAATGTTCTCATAGCTCATAGCAGAAGGTTGCAGGACTTGTTGAGAACATTTGACTTGATGTGGTTGATTGACTCTCCTACCCGTATGATGGCAACGTCAGCTACAGCTTATAGACAATACCATCACTAATATAATCAAAGATTAGTTATCAGTTGGAATCGTCCAATCGGGTATCGTTGACCATTATGCTCAGGAGATTGTTTTATTTGATTATTATTAAAAACATTTACTGCCTTCATATAACTTGTCTCGGCAGACATGTGCCCATAACATTGCCCAGTTGAAGTTTTTACTGCAAGGAGAAAGTTGGTTATTTCTTGAGCAAGTTAAACATGTAAATGAGCAAGTCTCAGAATTTATAAAAAAACTTTTAATATAATCTATTCTTGGCATGTCCCTTTAAAAAATGCAAGTCCAAAGTAACAGGTAATCAAAAAAATTACTGGATAACTAAAGGTATCTTGGTGACATGTCAAAAATTAAAACTGTTAGCAGAATTAAATAAAATTTTAGCAGAGGAAACATTCAAGAACTCTTTTGTAAAATATTAAAAGGTGTACAAAAAAGTCTCAGTGCGGCTAAGGCATATGAAGTTAACAAACAAATAGGCTCTACAAACAAAGTTAACAAATAGGTTAACAAACAAACTCATAGACAGCTACTGATAACTTGCCAAAGACCGCCTGTAAGATGATTAATAGTAATAAAGCTGAGAAATCAAATGGAGCGATCACCTTGGAGGTGGAGGGGGAGCGGTATGCTGATCCATTGAGGGTGGTGAATATGTTTAATCACTTTTTCGCTAACATAGGTAATCCAGAGGGATCAAAACCTACTAAAAATATAAATACTGTTTTATATTCTCCTTCCTCCTCGATGGCATTCTCCTTCCTCCAGTGTGTGAAGCTGAGATGGCAGCAACACTCATAGGCCTAAAGAACTCCCAGTCTTCTGGATTGGATGGAGTGTCTACTTGGCTTTTAAAAAAGTGCTCTCAAGAGCTGATTAAGCTTTTCACAATTCTGGTGAACAATTCCTTCATAGAAGGTATCTTTCCAGACTACTTTAAAATAGCTAAAGTCATCCCTATTTATAAAAATGGAGACAAGGCAATGATGACGAATTATCGTCCTATATCCTTGCTCCCTGCAATCAGTAAAATTTTCGAAAAACTCTTTCTGAATCGTCTTCAAAATTTCTTGAACAAAATGAACATTATTGTTAAAAGCCAGTTTTTATTCTTGAAAGAGAAAGCAACAATTGATGCTATTATTAATTTAATTGAGTATATTTTAACAGCAATGGATGGACAGCAACATGCGCTAAGTGTATTTCTGGACCTGTCCAAGGCTTTTGACTGTGTAGACTTTCATTTACTTTTTAATAAATTAGAAGTATATGGGATCAGAGGCCTACCTCTTGATAGGTTAAAGTCATACATGACTAACAGGAAACAAGTGGTTCAGGTCGGAAATGCTTTATCCGATCCAGTTGACCTCAATTATGGAGTTCCACAGGGATCCATTTTAGGTCCAGTATTGTTTATTATATACATGAATAATCTATACTTCAGTGTTAGTCTCCTATTGGTCCAATTCAGGTATAATTCATTAAGTATAAACGAGATGACCTTGTTAATAATTGTAAGAATGCTTATAAATATACTGTTGTAACTATTATTTTTCATGCATTACAAAAATTTAATTAAAAATTGTTTGTTAGGTCAGCCACAGAAAATGTTTTTGAAGATGACGCATCATCATCAAAACCATCATAAATTTACTTAGTCATTATATATTAGACATATCAAATAGAGAAATAAAATCATCCGATTGTCTGTAAAGATAAATAGTTTTGTTTTATTATAAATAAATGCATTTTTATTAGAAGGGAAGACAATTAAATATGTAGTACTTGAAGGCAATTTGCTTTTTTCCTTCAGTGCTTTCAAAAATGTTTATGAAAAATTCGGTGTTTATGAAACAAGCAAATTTCTCTTAACCCATTTTTAAAGTAATTTAATTTTAAAATATTTTGTTTTAATTTATCGAAATCAAATGTTTAATGGCGAAGGTCAACGTACATTTTTACTTTTTAACGGATAACTCACGGACCCTAATTTTGGAGGGGAGCACAGACACACATGAACCAACCACTAAAAACATCATTTATGGATTTAGAGGTCTTCAAAACGTGTAAATAAATTGAAACCTAAATTTACACTTGAACAAAATAATAGTTTTTCTTTCCTATGCTTTTGTAGGGTCCATAAACTAATCAAGTTTGTTATTGCTGGGGTATGTTGCATTTCAAGTACGTGTCCAAGACCCACTAAAGACAGCAACTTATGATTCTTTGATAAAGTATTTGTCTCACATGGGAATTACTGTATCTACTGAAGAATGGGAAAAATAGCTAAGATTTTTGAAAAGTTGTTTTTTTATTTCTTCAAGGAGAAGGGCGTACTTTTATCAATTAAATGAAAATCATTAATTAACGCAAAAGAAGATTTCCCGTTGTCAATGACAGAGCTCTCCAAATTTAGTGTAAAGTGAGAACATTCATTAGAATAAGACCTTTTAATCACTCACTAGCCATATCTCAAACGTGTTCCATATATTAAAAAAACATTGGGTGGGCTTAAGACCACACGTTAGAAGTGATAACTTCTATGACCGATTTATATTTTTATCAGTATTAATATTAGAGGAGAATAGAGGTCAACTCAAATTACACAAGTCAATATATTGTCAAAAAATATTACATCATATTTTAAAATTGCAGAATTATAATATAATAATTATAATATAGTAACATTATTATGTAATAATATTATAATTATAATAAGCATGCGAAAAATAGTGATCATTATAACGTAAGCAGTATTTATTTAGTGACTAATGATTTTGAGTGAGGTATTAGTGTGAGCACTCTACATAGAATTCTAAATGTAAGGGATAATTATTATAAAAATAATTATAATATTATAATAACGTATTATAATAATATTATGTATCGTCTATTCCCTCTCTACGCGCTTACTTGTCTATATATACTATTAGCTGACAGGACGATGTTCGCTATTGCAATAATATGGTTACCTACAGCAAATATTACATCTTAAAGAATTTTAGCTGATTCTGTATGTATGTTGAGACAGTGTTTTTTTTTTACTACTTGCCTATGTGCTCTTACGCGATTTGTATTAGAAAAAGGCTTTCGTCTTTTTTTTCTCGTTTTTTTTGGTATTTGTTCTGGAAGCGACCGAACTGCATCAGATGATGATGTACACTGTTCTGATAGGGTTGGAATTTGAGAAATTTGGAGACCATCATCTGAAACCTGGGATTGGGAAGCTGACTGTATTTCCACCACACTAATATCCATTGAGTTGTCAGGTAAAGAAGGTGTGAGAGGAATGAGAACATCAAAGTGGCCTCTCGTAAGTTCCCCAGTAAATCTTAGCCTCCCTACTCCCTCAATCAGTTCGCCAAAACTCTCCCACAACAAATGACCATCTCTGTACACCTGCAATTCATAAAAAAATATTTCGGATGCTGCTTGACTTTCACAGGAGGTTCCAAAAGTTACCGGTTTGCTCATATCCGCGATATATTCTTTTTTTGTTGAATAAATATCTCCTGTTACTTTTGAAGTATATGGTTTGAACCTGCGCCAATTGTTGGGAACATGACTAACAAACTCTGGTCCTCACCTCAAACCCCAGTGAATCGTGTCATGTACAATTAAAGCCAAAGAGTAGAATAAGCATTGGCCAATTGGCCCAGAAGAAACTACTCTCTGAGGAGTAGATGCTCCATTAACGTGTATAACCTTCATTGTTGTAATATGAAGCTAAATTTTATATTTAAGTGAGTAATAATAAGTTACAGTAAAATAAAACAATGTAAAATATTACTTTGGAAAAATGTACAAAATGTAAAATTTTGTCTAAACTTACTTCAGTTAGACAAAAATAATCTTCTTTACAAAACTTAAAACACACAAATATAATAATTACAATAATTATTATTATAATTAATTATCCCTTACATATTGAATTATTCTTATAATTCTATGTAGAGTGCATAAACTAATACCTCACTCAAAATCATTAGTCAAAATAAATAATGCTTATATTATGATGGTCACTATTTTTCTCATACTTATTATAATATAATATTATTATAATAACGTATTATTATATAGTATGTATCGTCTATTCCCTCTTCACGCTCTGACTTGTGTCTACGCAAAAAGTTTGCACGACGCGAGATTTCAGAAACATAGTCAAGCGAAAGTGCCCACGGGCCGATAGAAGTTATCACTTCAAAAACTAAGAACTGGATCTGGTAAAGTGTAAATTAAATTTAGATTTAAATGTAAATAAAATGTGTATTTGTTTTAGTTTTGCACAAGAAGTGTTCAACTGTTCAAAATATAAAACACCTTTACACAGAGCCTATTTTTCATGTCAATTAATTTTGCTTTAACATTTTTCTTAGACATTCTGAACAGTATAAATCGCCAGTAATTTTTATAAAAATTATAAAAATATATCTGTTATGACCCCTTTGACCTCTAAACAATGAGTTGAAAAAGCTCCTCCAGCAAACGAGTAAATAAGGAATGAGAACCTTTTATAAGGAGCTTTTATATAATGACTTTTTTCTTCTGCAACTCAGTAACATGCAGAAATTCAGCTTTCCCGAAGGTAACGTCACACTTTAGCCACACCAGGTCCCACTAGCATTAGTGCCAGATCGACATAGCCTTCATATAGAATTTACAATATCTCAATCAAGATACAGTAGAACGTCGATAATCCGAACGTCAATAATCCGAAACGTCAAAAATCCAAACACGTTCTGAGACAGCCCCCGCAAAAATTTCGTTTTCATTTTCGCAAATTCCAATTATTGCGTCGTTAAACATTTCACAAAAATGTTCATTGCAGTTTGACATTATTATCTTTTTTTAAACACTTCTTAATTTCTGCTCTCACACGCATTCACAACAGACTGGCTGTCAGTATTTTCACTGTCACGCTAATAAGTAAACATACAGAAAGTTTATTCATTTCTCTTTTTGTAATCATTATAACAGTGTGTCGTACATACAGTAGTGTACTGTACAGTATTTTTTTATTTTTCGTTTGTGTTAACTATAATGTACAAGTGAACTTTTAATTATGTACTGTACTGTAATTGAGAGTTACAAGTGTAATCATGTTGGCCCTACTGTGTACGTGCAGGTTCTTCTAAATCATAATATGTAAGTAGTCATACATACTGTATTGTAATTACATTACTGCTTCCACTGTTTAACCACTTTAATCGATTAAAGGGCATATATTTTAGCCTAAATGGCATTTTCTTGGTTGTTTTCAAAAATCCGAACAAATTGATAATCCGAACCCCCCTCGGTCCCAATTAGTTCGGATTTTCGACGCTCTACTGTATTGGGATATTGAGATATAGATCCCTGACACCATCTATTGTCCGCAATTGCCTTTACAAAGACTACATTGGCACAATACAGTATACTCTATCCCTTACACTTTATCCCTAACCCTTTATTTCACTTTATCATGCACTCATTCTATTATGACCATTATTATTATTTACATTTATATTAAAGAATAGGTTTCAGACTATACAAAAAGCTCTTCACTACAATCTGATTCACGCAAAAATGTTTAAGTGTCTCAACTAAAAGCAAAGGTAGTTTGGTGCAACATACTTTTCGCTCATTCTGTACATACATTGAGAGTGAGGTGTCCTGGACAAACCTTTACATCCAGTAGCAGAGCAACACAATAAATAAACACAACTATAGAAGCGTTGAACATAATTTTCAAAAATATTTATTTATAAACATAACGTAAATAACGTTGCTCTCTGAAGCTACTGCAATCCTCCAATAATTTTTGCTTTCACAATATTTTACAAATTGAACTGTCATACTTTGCCTATTACAAAAACCATTCAATTGTGAAGTTGCTGTTTTGATTAACTTCTCTATAAGTTCCAAACATAAAATTTCTAATTTAATTATAAAATTCTTATTTTAAATACAGTTGCTTTACTATGCAAGATTCAAAGGTATGATGAGAAATTTACGGTTTATACCTTAGTTTGGTTTTTAAATATCAAATTACCGCTCTCTGAATATAAATATCATAATTATCGACAACTTAATTAATTTATAACTAAAAGGAGAGTACTGTATTTAAAAAGTTGTATTTTTTTATTTTGCAGCACGTTTTCCTCGGAGAGCATGAACAAATTGAAGTAGACACTCAACAAAGAACAGAGCTGCATTCTAAAAAGGAGGAGCCACAAATACTCTTGGACTACGTGAAAGTAAGCTAGAGTATACATTCATTTAATACGAGAATGTTTTATTTTGAAAGAAATCCACATCTAAAAAACTTTATACAATCATGCTTTTATGTTGATTATATTTTGCTTCTAACAATGAGGTCCTACAATTTAAACTACTTCTAAAAGTATTCTTAACATGATATGGAGTTAGTGAAAGAAAATATTTCTTTATTCTCATCCTGCTTGGACTTTGTAATACTAAATTCCTCTAGTTTAAAAATTTCTTTCATGAATTTGAACTTTTAAAGTTTGATTATTTTAATTATGTATTTTCTTCTTTTTTTGAGTGATTTAAACCTGTTCACACATTCAGTTATATTGGCAATAAAACTGTTCAAAGTCATAATTGATTAAAATATTGAAGAGGATTCAATTTACAATTTTGTCTTTAGTATTTAGACCTGAACAAATATGTTGAAGTTAGCACAGGGCAAGCTGCACAATTTAATTGAATGTGAGTATAAAATTTAACAAACTTTTCCAATTTATAAGTACCGGTATGAAATGATTTCAGTCTAGAAATATTAGGAAGTGAAAGGTAAACTATTGTAAAAACTATTTTTT
>JAGFPH010000531.1:464923-484428 GCA_018207615.1 Philaenus spumarius
TTTTTTGAAATTAAGATGCAAAATAACATATTTTAGACTTCCACAAAAGTACTTTAAAATGATATTCAATTTCTAATAATTGAGATTCAGGCCCATTTTAGAATAATTTAGAATAGCAACCATGATTCATCCCCCGCCAAATCTTTCTGTGCGCTGCCTCTAAGCCCCATAGCCCTGGAACACACAAGGCTGCGGATAGTTATTTTGTCGGCTGCGGATTGTCATACAATTTAAAGTGTGCACGCGGTAAAATTTCCTACGCCGCACCGTCTAAAATTCTTACAGGGATTCATTAAACTGAAGTGTCTAGTTCATCAATCACGAAGTGTGTTATGTAATATATTATTTCTTTTAATGTTTTATTGATATGAACAGAGAGTAACTCTCGCTTTATTGTTATTCCGTCGCCGATTGAAAAGGAAGCAAAAAAATATACATATTTGGGTTCATTCAATCAATAAATAAAAGAAGAAAAGATTTTAGAGCATTCTACATTGTGTTTCATGATTTGAGGAACTAGAAGAAACATTTTTCAATTATTTAAGAAAGTCGGTTTCTACACGCGGCTGAAGGATAGTATTCTACGAAAAAAAAAATACTAAAATAAGGAAAATTGGCGTACATTTGGTCACATTCGCCACTGTTTCGGCGGAGACGGTGGAAAATCCGTCGATTGTAGTGGCAGCTAGCGGCTGCACAGCTACCGTCAGCGGTAAATAAACCGATCGTTTATTTTTCCGACCAATATGTATGCTCTAATATTCTCCTTCGTGCCACGGCAAATAATCTGTGGCAGACAAAACTCCGTGTGCTGCCTCTAGAACACTATACTTTGATACACTACACTACATCTGTATAAAAGAAAGTGCCCAATTTGACCAAAGATACTGTTAGCAATATTATATTGATAATTTATTGTACTTTGACATTTTTGTAGGTGTTGAAAACAAGTTACTCCTAAGAGTGTATCTTAATGTAAACAAAGTGCGAAATATTTTTTTACAATGGGGGGGTTATAACCCCCAAAACCCCCCCTGGTTACGCCTATGCCTCTAGGAGTGTTATAGGTCTTTGTTTATTCATTGACAGTGTAAGGCACACTGAGAAAGCATTCTGCTCAAAGCAAGTGTTCTACAGCAAAATGTTTTGCTGAATACTAGCTCTCCATGTATTCAAATGGAACGCCACACACTGACAGAACAAATGCTGTACAGCGCTCTCGAAGCAGTGCCGGACGCCTAGTTTCCGATTGAACACGATGCAACAAAACGCTCAGAGTAAATCGACCTGTACTTGCGCGAGCTTTCCTCACGCATCTTTGTGTAGTCTACTGATAGTTGTGAAGAATTGTAAAAAACATGATTATAAATTAGCCCAATTGGTTGCAAATAAATGTGTTTTGGTTCATTGTAAGTCTAACCTAAAATTATGTTCAGTGTTTGATCCAACTCAGCTGTTTTATATATATTATGTAACAACCAATGTTTGAATTGAATTAAAACATAGTAAGCATTTTTAGTAGAATTTTGTTTGCTTTATGTTGGTTATAAAATAGATGTTTGTTTTGAAGAATAATAAACTGATTATAAATGCTAAGTAATGTTGCTATGGTAATGAATGTAAACAAACATGACATGTTGCTTAGCTTTTCATACGAACAGCTGTTTTTGTGCGCTATGGTCTTGAGTCCATACAAAAGAGGCTGTTTAGTTTTTTCCATATTTGAATCTTTTTCGGGAAACATTTCAAATTTGTTTTTATATAAAAACCTAGTTCGGGCTAGTACGAACATTTTAAAACAAAAAAATAGCCAAATTGGTCCAACCGTTCTCAAGTGATGCGCTTACAAAGGAACAGCAATTCATTTTTATTATATATTTAAGATTCATTTTCTTTTGGTATCCAAGTCAACGTACAATTAAAGTTTACTTACTTTCGTATTTTTCCGTCACGTGACTTCTTTTTTCTCATATTACGCGTTTCGGAGATTCACTCCATCCTCAGATACGTAGTCACTCTTACGAGGTCGTCAAACATATAAACAAACACATAAAACACAAACACTGAAAAATATTAAATTATTAGTGTGGGATGCATCCCGTACGGTGGTCCAAGGACAACTGCTGTTTCACGGTTATGTAATTATAGGTCATATCAATTGAGCTACCAATCAATGTTGACGGTGAATTGGACCTTTGTTATCTTGCATAGGTACTGATAGCCGTGTCGTACAGTATATTTGAGGAAAAACGTACATTTAAATAATATGGCTGTAATTTTACTTTTTTGTGTACTTACAGCTCTCAGTCCTTTATTTTTTTTTTTATTCCCTGGTGACGTACGTTTCGCCTTTTCTATTCAGGCATTATCAAACCTACACTTCACTAGTACTTTACATTTGTTAATGTGCGTCAACATGGCTGTGTTAGTTCATCAGTCTAGGCCTAACCTAAAACTATTTTGTGTGTTTAATTTTATTCATGTAATTTTTCCTATATTTTAATAGATATTCTGCTATTCGGTGCGGAGACAATCCAACAAATCAAAGATTATAAAAATTGGTTCAGCCGTTCTTAAGTTGTAAGTGGTGTAACAAACCCGACCTTGTTTTATACATTTATATAGATTGATATCTACAGGCATCAACAGTTAACTTTAATAAATATTTTAACATAAATTTTGTATAAATGATTGCAAAGATAGAAAATGATAGGGTATGTATGAGAGTTTTAAAGTTTAAACTATAATTTTATTAATCAGATTTTAAATTATTTCTTTAATTTGTGACAGGAGTATTTGTCGTTTTGTTAACACTGAATATGTATTTGTGAATACATCTGGAATTGCAATAGGTTGCAAACGATTGAAACAATTCAAGTTAAATTAATATTATACTACCAATGACTTTATTTATTTGAAATGCTGTGCAAATTCATATTTTTAACTTGTTTTATCGTGACGTTCGTTGTGCCTATTTGTCAAGTAATTTGAACTGATTTCGCTAATTTACAGTGAATGCTTGTTTTAATGGACTAATTGGAGAAATGTTTTGGCCATTGTTATCAAAGTCCTTTGAATCGGAAAGCAGTTAAGTGTAACATAAATAGGCCACATTTAATGTACGTCTCCCCATTTCTCATTTTAGGAGAAGACAAACAGTTAAGCAAGTTGCACATCCAGACTGCCATGGTCATTCATAATTCTAAGTTACGTCAACTCCAATTCTCACTATGAAAAGGGCAGATACAAATATTCCTGGATTACTATCATTGGTCATTGCTCACATTGTACAGAAAATAAACCTGCCCAGTTTGTTACTGGCTTATTTTTGTTTGTTTTGCAGGCTTTTGGGAACAACATTAATTAAACAATACTGTTCATAATAAACATCATTTTTGTTTCTCAAACTAAAAATATCTTTAAATATAAAACATAATTCCAAATTATTTTTATTTATATTCTTTGTATTGTTTTAGGGGATAAAGGCATACAGAGACGGAGCTACCAATCAATGTTATGTTGAAAAGATAAATCCAAGACTCAATAATCGTAATGAAAGACCAAAGATTTCTGGCAGAACAGAGTATATTGTCGGCAAGAATTTGACAAAATTTGAGGTATAGTAACAATTTGAATCAATTTAAAAAAACTTGCTCGTTATTAAGCGTTCAAAAAGTTCCAGGACTGTTTTAATTACGAGTTAACCAGTTGTCACGGCGTCGTGCAGTTTAAACACTAATTTGAACATAACCTCTTGAGAAACCCGCTGTTAGTTGATTGTTATTAAGCCAAGTGGTGTTAAAAAGCATCTTTGCCCGTTTTGTAATAAGTTCCATGAAGAGCACCGTGTACCCTCAGATTCTGTATGAAGTTGGAAAAATGGCTTACAGAAAACTTACAGGCATGTAGTTCTGAGGTGCAATGAAGGCTTGCAATCATTCTAGAGAATTGTCAATGTTAACCAATATTCTGCTTGTGAATCAACTTGTGCGGCCAATTCAACAATTTAGTATCTGGGAAAAGGCTAAATAGTGCAAAATTTCATTTATTCTGTTTAAATCGATCCTAGTAAAATCTTCTCCGGTACCCAAGAAAGCACATTAATCAAGCTCAAATGTAAAAGTTGTGTTAATTGTTTTCTCTGATTACAGTGAAGTTTATCATGAATTACTTCCACAAGGGCAAATGATCACTTGTTTTTACTATCTTCAAGTTTTTCAGAAAAACCTTAACCTTAACTTTGGTGCAGTGATGAGTACGACAGTGCTCCTGCTCATACAGCTCGGTTTTATTCACTACTTTAGCAAACAAAATGGCATGACAGTTCTTCACTTGATTTGGCATTCCTAGGTTCAAGTCTTCCCAAATTATGAAGATTTGACACAATTGAGAAACATTTCTGGAGAAAAAACTTGATTCCAAAAGACGCATTTTCTATAAGTTTCCATCAGTGGAAACATGGCAAGCAAATACTTTGAAGAGGATAAGGTTAATCTACAAAGTTTCTCAATAAATTTATAAAAATTCAGTCCTAGAACATTTTGATCAGATTTCCCATTCAAGCAGTTTATTTTGAAAGTTTTGTTCACTGTACATTCTAATAAAACAAACTAAATATCTACATACATCAAAACAAAATTTTAAAATAACAAGATTATTATTTTTTCAGTTCTTAAGAATTGGAGGATTAAACATTGTACATTTCTGTAGAGGCACAGCTGTTCATGTCTTTGAGTACAATTTGTCAAAACAAGCTGATTCACATCTGATAGACAACGAACTGCCAAATGATGAAAATTCAAAAGACAGTAAAAAAGACTTTGATTCAAGAAGGAAACGACAAACTGATGTAAACAACAGAGTAAAAAGATACCGAGGGCAAACACAGACACAATATGTTGCTTTTAACAAAGATGGAAGTGAAGGCAAAACCGGAACTGCTGAAGCTGTTGCACAACAAGATTTGTCTCGTGCCACAGTCAGTAAGTATACACAACGCAATATGTAAAAAGTTGTAAGAACAGGTCTTTATTCTGAGAGGGTACTTTTCTCTTGGTCTTAGTTTAATTTACATGACTGTAAACGTTTGCCTAAACCTTCTTCATACTAAACCCAATTTATCCTAATAAATTATTCATTCCCATTGTATTTAAACAGAAATTTTACCTTCAGCCATGGGGCACATTTTTCCAAGGAAGTCTAGTATTACCTACCGGGAAATTTAGACCTTTTTAAACAATGTTAACATATTTTATTTATAAGAAAATTTTAAAATAAACCATTTTGTAATAAGTTTTTTGAAAAAGTCTTAAAATTAGGGGATTTAAAATAGAGGAAATAGAGTGATAATATTTTTTGACACCAAATAAAGGAATTTTAGCCAACTAAAATATTTTAATATTGTAAGTTACTTACTAATTTACAACAATAGAAAAAATCAGCTCTATAGTTCAAGAGGTAGAGCAAAAAACCTGAAAACAAGTCCGGTTGATCACACTATTTCAGCACCATAATGATAACAAACGATGGCATTTTGTGATTGCCATTAGCATTACTGCAGAGAGCGATTATTATCATTTCTTTGGCGAGTATAGAACCTTGTACAAACTGATTTTGTGCAGCAAGGGTTCTTGTGGCGAGCATCTTATAGGCGTCAACTTGTGTTCTTTAATTATGTTTTCAAACCTCGGAATAAATTCACTAGAAGCTGTTTCATCAGCATACAGCTTCTCACCGGAAATGATTACTTCCCGAATTCCGTGACGTTTTTCCCAGTGATTTTTTCTCCTCCAATTTTTGTGCACAAAATTTATGCTTTTTCTTTTATGATTGGTTCAGATGATAAAGTTTTGTTCTTCTTTCCTGATCAAACCATACCCACAAAGCACTGTCTAGAACTTCAGATTTAGGCTTCTTCAAATTTTTTTGAGTTTTCAGTCCTTTCTCATCATTTGTTGTCATTACATGACTTTCAAGCTCTCTCCTGTTCTTTATTCAATCCGTAATTGTGATTAACCCAACTTCTATTTCACTACAAAATTTTGAACGGACTCATACTTATCTAACCTTTCACGTACATTTAGTTTCTCCGCTAAAGACAGTGTGAAGTGTTTACGTTTTTTGGTTGACATAATTTACACTCAATTTGGTACACTACATTCAAATACAGCACTTTAACGAGGTTCACAAGCACACTTGTCAACCGTCAACGCTCTACTAACTAACATCGCCAATGATAAGTCACAAGACTAAACATAAAAGGAACGACGCACTGAAAACGTAAACAATCACCAATAACGGTATGGTTAGACTTAGGCCCGGTTCTACAATCTCCCGATAAGTGCCCGACAAGTTCCAGGTAGAGCTATCCTCCCGATAAGTTAAAAGAAGGCGTTCTACAATCTCCCGATAGCCCTTGTCGGCAGGATAAACTTGGCTATCCTACCGATAAAGTTGTCGGCTACTTGAAGCACCCGATAAGAAGTTATCGGCAGGATAAATGTACAGAATAGGTTAGAACTGTACAAGATGATTGAAACTATGCTTATTTATGAAGATTTTATTGACATTTTTGGTGAAGATGTCTATGAAAAAATAGTTCATTTGATTGTCCAGTCCAGAAATAATAAAGTCTTTAAAGACAAAGTTTGGAATTTGGATTTTTTTTACAATAACGTATTTTTGGATTATTTTAGGTAAACGAAGGAAACAGTTAGCTTCCTTGTAGAAATTATTGGAGAAAAATAACATAAAAATTGTATAAATAGCAACAATAAATAATAAAGTACAACTACAACGTAAGTTAGTAATAATGTTTAAGGTTTATTTTATTGAAAATACAACCAATGACTACATATCAATTGAAAGCAATTTATTTAATTGATAAATAATTTATTTATCAATTTATTTTTTCCACTTTGATAAATAAAAACAACTCCAATGCACCTTTAGTCATTATAATTAAATTTTGTTACAGAAACGTACTAGCCCACCTTGGGAAGTTTTTTTGGGGGGATTGTAAAAGATTGTATGCTTCTGGTTGTTCGTTGTTTCATTGCAAATAATTTTTCAGCCATTAACAAGACATCCACGTATTATGCCTTTAGCCTTTACATTCCAATGCTAGTTCGTTATTCAGTCACTAAGGTGCGTTCCTTAACCGTATTTCGACCAATCACAATCGACAAAGTGTACCAACCTACATGTAAAATTGTGAATCTAACGGGTAAGTTCCTGGTAGTTATCCGAGAGATAAAAACCCATTGTAGAACGCAATATACTTGTCGGGTGGATTTGTCGGCAGGTTAAATTTTTTCGGCGGGTAACTATCGGGAGATTGTAGAACCGGGCCTAAGCGAAGAGTCGGTTTATCTGAGGTCAAACTTGCGGGATTCTACTACAATGTAACCTTAATTTTTCTTTATGTGATCTGTAAAGTTTATTTTGTTTTTAGACAATAAAACATTTCTTGTTTTAAATTGTTTATTTTCTTAGTATTTAATATTTACAAAATAGTTTTGTAATAAAAATAAATTGTTATTATTTAAATATTGTTTACAAATTAACTTTTGAACAACAAATTTTTAAAATCTGTACTAAAATGCAAAATTATAGGCTCAATATACGAATTTTGAGAGCAAATTTAAAATTCTGCCATTTTGCCTAAAAAACTTAAAATATTTCCGGGCAGGGACCCCTTTCTCGTTTTTTCTAGCCCGGTAGTCCCCCGCCTAACCAAGGGGACCCCAAAATATCGTATCGCCCAGGGCCCTGCAAAGTCTAGATCTGCCACTTATGCTATAGAAATGATTTTAAAGAACTTGGGCGAAGCTATAAATTACTTTGAGCAGTTTTTGTTTTAGTTGGCAGTATACAGAAAAAGTGGACAGGTATCTGCAAAAATCACAGCAAATCAGATAGCTGTCAAACTGTTTTTACTATGATTTTGTTTCGTAGACCTCTTGCCATGCTTTTTGTTTTTGGTGGACTCCATGCTTACCTAATATTGATTTTTTGCAAATTCATCACATTCAAATGTGTTTTTGACAGCTGGTTTAGTGCTACTCATTTTTAAATATTTAAATTTCTAACTATAGTGTAGTGTGAAAAACTTTAAAAAAACACATGTTAAGTTTTATACATTTATTAATTAAATTAAAACGAACCAAATTAAAATTTAGTATCTTTTACATAAAGTGGCTACACAGAATTTTTCCGTGAAATATGTAGATTTCTTTGGACCTCTAGGTATTACCTTTTGCCATTGTCTTAGCGTCCGGAACTGTGAGAATGTTTCTCTGTGAGAGGTTGTGTTAGTTGTTCTAATTTAGAAAATGAAATAATTTTATAAAATAAGGTTACCTATCTTTGGTATTTATCTGGTTATCTATATATTAGGTAATTTATCTACCTTTGCTAATTGCAAGCACAATACTAAAATTTTATTAAAAAAAAGTGAACAAGCTAAAAGCTTATCAGGGAATAACTAGTATTAAATACTGGGAGCTTCCTATGAATTTTGTTCTTTGTTCAGGGAACTCAAACTGTACCAAAATTACCTTTGCACAGGATTATAGTAAATTTAATTGCCTTTCAAATGATATAACTCACAAATTGTACTCGGGCTTTTGAGTGGTAGAAATTGCACAATTATTCTACATAGTAAATTTAATTGCCTTTCAAATGATATAATAAATCACAAATTGTACTTGGGCTTATGAGTGGTAGAAATTGCGCAATTATTTTACATGGATAGTGAAAAAAATAATTTTTCAGGAGTCTCCTACGAATTTTGTTCCTTCTTCCGGGAACTGTACCTAAAATACCTTTGCATAGGATTATCGTAAATTTAATTGCTTTTTGAATGATATAGTTCACAAATTGTACTCAGGCTTATTAATGGGAGATATTGAGCAATTACCTTACATGGATAATATAAAAATTATTTATAGGGAGTTTCCAATGAATTTTGTTCATTGTTCTGGGAATTGTACCTAAAATACCTTTGCACAGGATTACAGTAAATTTAATTGCCTTTCAAATGATACACTTCAGAAATTGTACTCGTGCTTACGAGTCGGAGAAATTGTGCAATTACCTTATATGAACAATGAAAAAAATCATTTATCGAGAGTTTCCGATGAATTTTGTTCCGGGAATTGTACCTAAAATACCTTTGCACAGGATTATGGTAAATTAAATTATATAACTAAAAATTGTTCTTGGGCTTATAAGTGGGAGAAATCATGCCATTTTTGGTTGAAATAGGCCGCCATTTTGCATCGAATCGCAAAATAAAAAAATCAGTACCTATGTTATCTTACAAGGACCCTTTTACAAAAATTCAGCAATTTTGAAACATATTTTACTACCACTTATCAAACTGGAAAAAACATATACCAATATATACTTATATACTCCTCAAATTCCAATCCAAAAACGACTAAACAGTATAACTCCGCCATTTTGAATCGGATCGAAAAACAAACAAAAAAAGTGTATCTGAATAATCCTACTAGGGTCCTTTCATAAAAAAATCAGCAAATTTTTTCAGGGTCCTATAGTCCATTCGTTTCCACGTGACACCTTAGGGATTATGAGACCCTTACACACACAAGCACACCAATGCAGTTGTCTGCGTCCGTCCCACCCGGCAGGTACATGACTCATACACTCGGCTCTCAGTGTGTAATTGCTACTTCTTTAAAATATACAATTTTATTACTGACATTAATACATTTGTAAACTTCGTGCAATTTCAAGAAAAATGACACCAAACACAGAATGATTATGACAATAATTATATAGATGTGCAACATGCATAATAGTATTATATGTATTTAATAAACCGGTTACCATTAATTAGATTTAATATATTTTGACATCAAAGAGTGTTTCATATTTTTGACTTATTTTTAATTTTATTTATAGTGTATTCACACGTAGCATGTATAAAGTAAAATGTAATCTGAAACTGCTAGATTTAAAATAAGCATAATTTTTAACCACACAGTTTCTATATGTAAGTGCGGGGAATTAGTTAAATGATTTTAATTTAATAATTATTATTAAGGCTAAACACCCCGGCAGTAGTTCCAAATACTGCCGCCACGTAGCGCTTCAAAATTATGAAAATTCATTTTACTGATTACTCGCTTACCGTTTGAGTAAAAATTGGTTTGAAAACTGATTTGTACTTCTAATATGTATCTTTAAGTCGCTATGCTGACGATTTTTTTTATTTTTTATTTAATAAAAAAAATTACTTTGAAACTGCTAAAAGGAATTTTTTTTTAAGAAAAACTGGTAGTCATTTTGAAGATTTGATGGAGAAATGAATTAATAATTTTTCAGACTGAAGATCGAACCAGTGGTTCCGACGGAATCGATTTTGCAAGGTTTATCTCTAGTATTTTTTCGCGCGTATTCCCCCCCCCCAACCCGCGCGCCATCAAACAAATTCATCACGCCACGCGCTCGCTCAGTGACGACTCGCACCGGGAAATGCTTCTGTTTCCCATATATTGTTGAAGAGCATTACATGTATTGTTTTTCCTGCTCGTCCCACTTGGTTGTTATAAAATATTAATTCAGCATACGTAACCACAATATTGGTATGTTTTGCATACTTTTACTAAGATATGTTTCTTGTATATACAGGATGTTTCGTAATGACTATGTAATATTTTAGGATATGATTCAGCACATAAGAATTAGAAAACACATCAATTGGACATGTGTCCGGAAACGCTTTGTTTTCTCCCAGGGCTCTATAACAAGGGCTATACCATTTTGATCATTTACCGTGACCCAGTATCGATCGCCTATGACGTCACCTATTTTTGGGTTACAAACAAACTTCCAGTGGGAAAGTTGTAGCCAATGAATTGATCTAAACTATCCAATTCACCGATTTGTGATAAAATGATTACATCATTATGAAATCGTTTTTTAAATGAGTGCGAGGAGGTGCCGCGCCGCGACTCCCGAAGTACAGTTGTTTGATACGGGAATAACGTTTATGTACATATTGTTATTTAAGGTAATATAGTAAATCACTTGTCCCCAGGTAATTATGCCAGCTAGAAAAAAAGTAAGCATTTTATTTTAACATAAACTAATTATAATTTATAATTAAAATTTGATATTATTGAAGTGGACACAAAAAGTTAAGTTGGAGGTTAACGTTTAAAAAATAATATCATTATTACGTACATTAAAAGAAATAAAATTAGAGATCAATTATGGAAAAAGAAAATCGTAATTACGTAAAAAAATTAGCTTCATATTTAATTAAAAGAATTGCTTTATAACAAAGAAATATGCTGTCTTTTAAATAATTTGTTCATTGTTGTCTAATTTGCGGAGTACTTAAATGTTTCTTCAATAATATCAAATATTAATTATAAATCATAATTTATTTATGTTAAAATAAAATGCTTACTTTTTTTCCTGGGAACAAGTGATTTACTTAAAATAACAATATGTACATAAACGTTATTCCCGTATCATACAACTGTACTTCGGGAGTCGTGGCGCGGCACCTCCTAGCGCTCATTTAAAAAACGATTTCATAATGATGTAATCATTTTATCACAAATCGGTGAATTGGATAGTTTAGATCAATTCAATGGCTACAACTTTCCCGCTGGAAGTTTGTTTGTAACCCAAAAATAAAAAATTTCCTCGCTTAGTGACTTTTTCATGTCAGTCTGTGATAATTCTCAAATAATTTCAATTATTAAAATTCGAAATACCTGTTAAAATAAAAGTTTTTTATACTGTTAGAATCCGTACTTTATGTAGATTAAGAATATCAAAATTTTATTTTACTGAAACCTTTCCATCGAGTTAAAACAGCGAGTTAAAACAGCGAGTTAACGACTGCGCACGCACTACTCAAATATTACCAGCTAGCGTGTATCAGCATGGTGACGTCAGAGTGAAACTGGCGGCACAGTGCCGAGATCAAAGAAACGGTTTAGCCCTTGTTATAGAGCCCTGGTTTTCTCCATAGCGGCCATTTTGTTTTTTCACTAAATAATTTGTATCTAGAGAACGGTTTGACCGATTGACTTAAAACTTGACATAAAGTTTACCTAACAATAATATATTTTAAGTAAAATAAGCGATTATATCCATTAATGCGTTTTAAAATGGTGACTGTTAAAAAATTGCAAACCTGAATTACTCAAAAACCATACATTTTTATAAAAAGTTTCAAGTTCTTTTTTGTAGTCCTTTTTATTCTGTATCGGCTCTTTAACATAACTATTATCCGTCATCCGATTGTTTTTACAGTAACACTATCCGATGATAAATCAAAAGGGCTATAAAAAAGATGTCTTGACATTTTTTTGTTAAAATGTACCGTTTTTGGGTAATTTGGGTTTGAAATTTTGAAACAGTCGCCATTTTAAAACGCATTATTTATTTTAAATAGATCATTGCTAGGTCAACTTCATGTCAAGTTTGAACTCAATCGGTCAATCCGTTCGGTAGATATGAATTATTTTGTAAAAAACACATACAGACAGTCGGACGACAAAGTACAGTAGACCAAGTTTTGTATTGTGAAATTTATTTGTCTCGATCCCAGGATTAATTAATTTTAATTAATTCATTTTAAACAGTTGTAGACACATTAAATTAAATACACAGATTAAAAACGTTTAACACACCTTATAATTAAATTAAACATAAGATGAAATTGGCTACATAAATATGTTTACATCAACAGAGGAGATACACTCTTTAACTATTGGTGAGCATTTGAATAACATTTCTTTATTTGTTCGTTTTCATCATTTCGCACAAAAACGTAAACGGATCATAAACGTCTTGGGCTGTGTGTTGTTTGAGAGCTGGGAGTTGCGAGCCGCGAGGATGGGTTGTATGTGCCTGCGAGGAGAGAGAGAGAGAGAGAAGGCGCTACATCGCGTCGCGTCGGTGCGTGCGCGTGTCAGTTAGCTGTTCAACGAGTGACACAACGTTGGAACTAAAAACGCGTTTCTGACAAAACCGTTCAACCGATTTGTTTGAAATAAACTTTACAATTATTCAAAAAAATTTGCCCTAAAAATGACTACCTGTTTTAGTCAAATTTTGACTTATTTTAAAAGTTATTAATTGTAAAAATTTATTAAGTAATGTTTTCGAAAATTAGAAAGCATAGCGCCTTTAACAACTTTATACTGATTACAAAACAGTTTTATTTTTTCAAATCGGATAAAAAATAAATGAGTAATCAGTAAAATTAATTTGACCACGACAGTGCTGCTATCTATTGGGCTAAAATCACAACTTTTTTTGTACTGTTTAGCCTTAATTCTACTAACTACCTCGAAGCAACAATGAATCATTCAGCGATAGCTTAAAGTTTATCCGGAGTTTAGTTTTGTATGACTAAGCTACCCACTGGTGTAATATTTTCCAGATACGATTTGAGGACTTATTAATAGATTATAATAATTATATTAGATTTTTTTAATACGGTAGATCAACGTTTTTTTATTAGCTGGTTTCATAAGTTTGTACATAAGACAAACATTATTGTATTGTATATAGCATTCGTTTAAAGTTATTTAAAATAACCATTTATTAAGTATGTATTTTTGTTATAATTGTTTTAATCTATTAATAAAAGTGTTTTTTGTTTATGTTCGGAACGAATAAAACCACTAAAGATATTGATAATATTTTATATCTTGTAGTTATTTAACATTAATTGCAATGTTATCATTAATAAGTTTTCATCATTGGTGACCAAATATATATTATTAAAACGTCATTCTCAAATTAAGTGTAGTTTAATACTGCAATATGTATTCAACTAAAATACAAATATACTTCATCGGCGCTACGCTCTTAACTGTAACTATATGTTGAGTGGACTCATTTTTCTCAAAATTTAACCAAGATTCCGAAAATTATATTTTAATTTGGATTATCATTCAATTTAAATGTGTCATAATTTGTAACTGTATTATGAAGCTGTATACCTCTCTTTTATTAAAGGTAAAGGTCGTAAGTTGACAAATATGTGTTTAGACGGTTTGCTAGCATTTTGAATAGAGGCAATTTGAAAAAGCATAATATGCGTATGTGCAATCCATTTTGCAGTTTGGTATTATTGCATGGGGAGGTGCTGGTAAAACTCAGATTGAACGCATACTAGTTACGCAAAAAGCTGTCCTAAAAGCAATGATGAATAAGTCTCGAATGTATCCAACTGAAATGCTCTTTAAAAATATTCAAGTGTTAGATGTAAGACAACTTTACATTAAATTTATTCTATTGTATATACCTATTTAAGAATAAAAGTTATTTATTTACAACTATTATTCATGCGCACAGCACAAGAAATGCTGTAAGATTCGGGATTGTTACATCTCGTTTATGTAATAAAAGATCAGAACTAAGTGCGCAATATGTGGTTCAGGTGTTATATTGGAATGGACCGCTGCAATTGATACACGGAATCGCTTCACATAGAAACATATAAGAAACACGTGACATTAGTAGGGAGGAGTCAGCTGAAAACCTTCTTAGGTTTGTGTACAATTGTAGTTAATTTGAATATTTGTGAACGTAAGTATTATGATGGGAATGTATGATACAAGTGAGATAAATGAGTCTAAGTATGAAAGCTTATGAGTTTGGAATATAAGAATATGTGTGGGTTAGGTTTCGTGTGTCAATATATACTTGAGTGGAATATGCATGAGTGTATATTGTATTATGGCAACTATGGCGTGTATGAACAATACGAGTGTGAATAGAGTTATGTTCGTATGAAATACTTGTGTGGTTTGATATATATGGATAGGAGTTGATTCGACTATAATTAATATACGAATGAAGTTCCTGGGTTGCATATGGTTGTAATGTATTAAGTTGGTGTAAATATATGTAGGAATGAGTCTGATGTATATGTTAATATATGGATGTGTGTGAGTGTATAAATGTATATGCATATATGTTATTATTTTCTTCTTTTCATCTTATTCTGTTATGTCCGTTTTCCTTGGTACCTATGTGGCTTGTCTCTTGGCTTTCTATCTCGGTAACTACTACACTGCCACCACCTGAATAATAATATAAATGAGTTTATATAAAATTACTATGTCTGACATGAGATAGTTTCGATCGCATTGCGTGTAAGCAGCTAACTCTTACCTATACAGGCGTAAGCCCATGTAGGGATTATTCTTTTGTATTTTTAGACTGTAAGACAATGTAGTGGAAAAAATCCTAAGAATCAATAATGTTTTAAAGTTTTGTCGAGTGTAATACCTCTTATTTTCTTAAAGAATTCGGCTAGAAATAATGTACTTACTTTTCTCCAGCAATTTAATTAGTATGTAAGTAGAATAAAATAGTGCATTATAAAATCCCTACTTCACTACTAATACCTATTATAATTGCGAAAATAAGTTTGTATACAAGACGCTAGTGTATTGTCTTTCTGTTCGTCAGGGCCGCAGCTAGGGGGGGCAGGGGGGTCGTTTGCCCCGGGCGGCAAATTTTGGGGGCGGCAAAATTGAGGTTGCTTTTGCTAACCGTTCTTATACTTTAGCCAATACAATAAAAAAGGCTCTTAACAAAATACTTATATGAACGTCAGTGGTGAGGTGCAGAGATGGGTGCGGCGGACATGACTGCACAAGGTAAAAGTCGTTTCTTATATTTTACAGGCGCTTAGAGTGGAGCGCTGCCGCCCACGCCATCCAACCCCTGTTCCCCTTCCCGCTCCCTGAGATGAGTCATCAGTCAGTTGTAACATAACCTTGCTACTAGCATAGATCATGAATAGGTTATCCAAATACAATGCTACTAGTCAGACGTCGAATCGATTGCTGTCAATTAATTGTGTTATGCTTATGCTAGTTCATTTTTGTACGTACGGTAACGTGTTTGAAAGTGTTTTTTGAAGTGACTCTGTGAATTTTTATTTTTCACTCGTTTAATATAAACTAGGTAGGCTATAATTTTTATGCAATTTTATTATAATTTTTATATCAATATTATAACATTAAATTCATCTTCTTTGGTACATGCATAGATAGTTTTTTATGATATTTGGTAAAGAAATTTTTGTTTATATTCTTCAAATGTTCAAACTTTTTGTAATTTTTTCAACACTGTTGTTTGAAAACAAAGACTTTTTTAAATCGCAACAAACAATTTCAAAAACTAAAAAGAATTTGTTATAGTAATAATAACTAAAAACGATCACGGTGTTATAGTACTAATTCTTTGATATTGGTTCTGTCCTGTGATAAAAAGTTACTATGTAATTTATATATAATTAAATAACAAATTATTGATTAATAACTTATGATAAAGTCCTACAATGATGTTAAATAGCAATGTAATATGTTGTATTTATTTACTATTTGTCGAAAAATAAGTTTGAAAAAGTAAATAAAACCTGCTTAAATAAAACCTGTACCTATTACCTAGAAAAATGTGAAGCATTTGGCTTAACTCAAGAAGAAAAGTTCCGGGCTTCTCTAATGGAAATAGTTGACAGAATTCTAAGCGAGATGAACACCAGATTCAATGCACTAAAAGACATAGATTGTAAATTTGGTTTTTTGAGTGGCTCCCAAATAGACAAAACTGATGCAAAAGATTTACAAGTTAGAGCCAAAATGTTAGCCGACATTTACCCAGAAGATTTAAACAAAGACAAACTGGTTGATGAAATAGAGAGTTTTAAACTTCATGCCATTGAAATGGACAGTAGATTAAAAAATGCTACAGCACAATCTACTTTTAAAAGAATTTATGAGAAAAACCTAGAAGAAGGCTACCCAAACATCACGACAGCTCTGCAAATATTTCTTACTCTACCAGTCTCTGTTGCTTCGGGTGAGAAGAGCTTCAGTAAACTGAAATTGATAAAAAACTATTTGAGAAGCACAATGAAACAACAAAGACTCGCCAATTTAAGTATTATCTCAATTGTACATGAAAGAGCGTCAAAAATTTCATTTTCTGACATAATCAAGACATTTGCTGCCAAAAAATCAAGAAAAATAAAATTTATTTAACTTTTTAAACTTATTGAGAAACTGTATATGTATAGAGAGGGAGCTGTATATTATATTACATACTGTTTGTTCACTGCAATTTAATAAACACATTTTAAAGAATTTGTTTTTCTTTGTTCACTTAAAAATTATACTTGCAGATTTAAGGTTTCATAATAATTTACCAATATTAACTATTATTATATATTATTAGATTTTTAATAAGCTAATATCAAAAATATCATAAAATGTTTGGGCCGTTTTCCTAAAAACGTTTGTGTACCTCGTGTTAGCCGTAAAATGCCATTGGCGTTGAAAAAAATCCACAGTTGCGTGGTGGAAGGGGGCGGCAATTTTAGGACTTGCCCCCCCTAGACAAATCTGTAGCTGCGGCCCTGCTGTTCGTTATATTACATTTACACGTAAAACTAAGCAACAAACATGTGGATTATTCCATTCATGGAAAGCCAAAATTTAAGTCAAGAGTGCTTAAATGAGATCCACTGTCACGGACCCCCATTTACATCTCATAGGCCCCAATTTTTTTTCGCTGACATGAACCCCTTGCAGGTCAACGTCGACCCCTGGGGGTCAATTTAGACCCCTTTGGGTATCAAGGGTTTATATTATTAGTGTGATTACCAAGATTTGCAGAGTTAATAAAGTATGAATCGAACTTAGGCTTTCAATCTTTTAACTTATTCAAGCTGAAATCTTTAAAGGTAAAATCTGATAAAGAGCTTCTTAGTAACCGCCACAATCTTCAAATAAAGATTTCTATTCACTCTATAGACAGGCCTACATCACACTCTGATTTAGTCACTGAAAGGCTGGAGTGAAATTTACAATAAGTCCAACTACCCAATTTTGGTGAAGACGCCATATGCGGAAGGAGTGCCAACCTATGCAAAAAAAATGCCTGTTGCTTTACCCACATTTCCTTTTTGTGACATACACACATTCATAATTCGTTATGCTTACATATCACAAATGTACTAAAAGATAAATTTGTCGCATAAAAAAGTAGTATACAAATTACTTACTATTCTTCTTAAGTGGGCGATCCAATCCTTATGCACGTCAGCTTCAAGGGCTTATTGTGCTCAAATATAGAGGATATCAAACCCCTGTCAAGGTAAATAAGCTCGGTAAACCTAAGGATCCTTTTGACAAGGGTGTCCTGGAGGATGTTTTGTTCTTTGATTAATTTTTAAAGGGTTTCATAACTCAACTGTTCAAACTTCTCACGCTCATAGATCAGGTGTTATGTGTTTTCCTCATGCAGGCCACATTTCCTGCATTTGGGGTCTCCGGTAAAGATTCTTTGCATGTGTTTTCTAAGGTTGCCATGTCCTGTAATTAGAGTTACATTGCACCTGCTCAGTGTAAGGATGTCAGATGCAATGCTTAGATGTTGCATTATGTTAATTGATAATAGTATTTATAGTACAGTACTTAAATTTCACTTTTAATTGGATTTCTCTTTACAGGTGGGACAAATGGCATGGGGCAGGCTCAAAGTCAATCGAGTGTTGGTGGTGGTTGTGAAGAGTGTTTCCCAGGAGGTTATGGCATATATCAACCAGATGGAAGACCTGGTGTAGGAGTTATAGGTACAGGAACTGGACCACAAACTATTCGTCAGCCTGGTGTTACATATCCTGGAAGTGGAACAGGAGGTGTTTATTTTCCTGGAGGATACCCAGGGGCTGGAGTGATAGGAATTCCAGGAGGAGTTTCATACCCAGGACAGATACCAGGAGGTTTACCAGGAGGAATTTCAGGCCAAGCAATTGGAGGATATCCAAGTGTTGCATATCCAGGACAGGCTCCAGGTGGGATTTCAGGTCCAGCAGCTGGTAGACCACCCGGACAGGCACCAGGAGGTGTTCCAGGTCAAGTGACAGCAGGATACCCAGGTCAAACACCAGGACAGGTAGGAGGGAGATTCCCAGGCCAAGTGACAGAAGGATTTCCAGGTCAATTGACAGGAGGGTTGCCAGGTCAAGCACCAGGACAGGTTACAGGAAGATTTCCAGGGCAATCACCAGGACAGGTTACAGGAGGATTTCCAGGCCAAGCACCAGGACAAACCATAGCCGGATTTCCAGGACAAACACCAGGACAGGTTACAGGAGGATTTCCAGGCCAAGCGCCAGGACAACCAATAGCCAAATTTCCAGGGCAAACACCAGGACAGGTTACAGGAGGATTCCCAGGACAGGTGACTGGAGGATTCCCAGGTCAAGCACCAGGACAGACAATTGCCGGATATCCAGGTCAAACGCCAGGACAAGCACCTGGTCAGATCACAGCCGGATTCCCAGGACAAGCCCCAGGACAAACAATTGCTATATATCCAGGCCAAACACCAGGACAAACACCTGGTCAGATCACAGCTGGATTTCCTGGACAAGCACCAGGAGGATTTCCAGGGCAAGTAACAGGACAATTTCCAGGACAAGCACC
>JAGFPH010000531.1:484438-522318 GCA_018207615.1 Philaenus spumarius
TTCCCAGGACAAGCACCTGGAGGATTTCCAGGAGCAGTGACAGGAGGGTTTCCAGGACAAGTAACAGGAGGATTCCCAGGACAAGTGACAGGAGGATTCCCAGGGCAAGTGACAGGAGGATTTCCAGGGCAAGTTACATCAGGGTTTCCAGGTCAAGCAACAGGACAGACAATTGCGGGATACCCAAGTCAAGCACCTGGACAGGTGACAGGGGGATTCCCAGGACAGGTGACTGGAGGATTCCCAGGACAAGTATCAGGATTCCCAGGTCAACCACCAGGACAGACAATAGCCGGATTTCCAGGGCAGGTGACAGGAGGATTCCCTGGACAAGCACCAGGGCAGACAATCGCTAGATACCCAGGTCAAGCACCTGGTCAGGTCACAGCCGGATTCCCAGGGCAAGCACCTGGACCGGTGACAGGTGGATATCCCAGTCAAGCAATAGGAGCATTGCCTGGTTATCCAGGTCAACCGCCAAGTGGATTTCCTGGACAAGCACCAGGAGGATTGCCAGGGCAAATAACAGGACAATTCCCTGGAGGATTTCCAGGAGGCTTTCCAGGAGGCTCTCCTGGACAAGTTACAGCAGGGGTTCCAGGTCAAGCACCAGGACAGACAATTGCTGGATATCCAGGTCAAGCACCAGGTACATTTCCAGGACTTGTGACAGGAGGATTCCCAGGGCAGGCTATAGCAGGATATCCAGGTCAAGCACCAGGAGGATATGCAGGACAAGCTCCTGGAGGATATCCGGGTCAAGCTCCTGGACAACAACTAACAACTGGGTATTCTGGTCAGCCAATCAGTGGATTGCCAGGACAACCTACTGGAGCATTTCCGGGTGTAGTTGGTCCAGGTTATCCAGGAGGGTCTGGTGTAGGTATTGGAATGGGTGCAGGAATTGGTGGAGCTAGCGGCGTTAGACCTGATGTGTATCCAGGAGGAGTACAACCAGGCAGTGGAAGTCAAGTTTTATATCCTGGTGTAATTGGACCTGGAGGTTATCAAGCAGGACAATATCCTGGAGGAGTAGGACAATACCCTGGAGGTATAGGTCCTCAGACCTTACAAATAAGTGGACAGCCTGCAATTGGTATTGGAACAGGAGTTGGGCATACTGGAGTAGGTACAGGTGTAGGCACTGGGACTGGAGGATATTATATTGGAGCAGGTGCTCCAGGTGTAGGTATTGCAGGAGCAGATGCGGGGGTAGTGAGTACAGGTGCAGGAATAGCTGGTGGGGATTCACAAGCACAAAGTAGTATTCATTATGAAGGAAATGAAACTAGAGCAGGAGCTTCATCACAAGGAAAGGTAGGGGAAGGAGTTGCTCAAGCACAAGTATCTGGAACATATTCTGGCTCAGGTACCTTTTCTGCCCAAGCTCAAACTAGTGATCGTGAACGTGGTGCACAAAGTCAAATAGTTGGAGGGGATGAAGGAGCAACAAGCAAAGCTCAAGGCAGGGCTGGTGGCAGTCAGTCCCAAGCCCAAGTCCAACTAGGAAGTGGTTCTGGTGCAACTATAGCTGAGTCTCAAAGTTCAGGACTAAATTATGGGTCAAACACACAAGTTCAAGCTGGAGTTAAAGGAGGTTTAGCTGATGCTCAATCAAAGGGTCCTGGTAGCACTTCGAGCCAAGCTCAAATTGGATTTACACCATATCAAGAAGGAGGACCTGATCAAGATGCTCCATTCCGTGGTGGGGGTTCTGCTTCAGCTCAAGGTAGTTCCTTATCAGGTCAATCTCAGTCCCAAATTCAAGGATCTTATAAATACGGAATAACATACTCAGGAGCAGCACAAGCAGGTTCAGGAAGTCCAGGGTTGACATTCCCTAGATTAAAATTAAACAATGGTAGTAACTTTTACAACTTTTCTTCCTTAGACAGTAGGAAAGGTCCAGTTTTATTAAATAGTCCAACAAGTGGAAATCCTGCTTCCGTGACATCAAGTACGAAACCTCAAGATGGACAATCTAGTAACCCAGGAATACCACCCCCTGATCCTCTCGTACATTCAAGTCAACCGTCGAGTGGATACCAAAATGGACTTAATAACCATCATAACCAAAACCCTGGATTACAAACAAGAGATAAAAATAATTTCAACTACAATCTTGGCAACCCTTCACAATCAGTTCCACATAATGTAAATCAACCAAATGAAGCAGAGAAACAAGACGAAGAAGAAGAGTATGAGGATGAATATGAAGATGACGATCAAGAAAGTTTAGATACACAATCAAATCCTATCCAGTTACTGCCTCGATCTGGAGTTCATACTACGCCAAAACCTACTGCAGCCCCCAAATCTACATTTGGTTATCCCAGTCAAACACAATCAGTGATTTTAGGATCTAATGTACAACATGGGGTAAAAGTAATACGTGATTCAGAAGGTACTGGTAATCCCGGAGATGTTATTCAACCAGGTCACCAAATACCAGGAAGTGGATTTACAATTCCATCGGGATTTAGGGGAAGAATCAAATCAGTAGCCGGGGATTCAACCGAAGCTAGTGCACCACCAGGTGGACAAGCTCAAACACAAACTGTTCTTCTTACTCCTGGATCAGGTAATGTAACATACATAGATAAATCCGGATCCAAGCAAGAACTATTGGGTAAAGAAAGCTATTACCAAAAACCGAAGTACAGTTACCCTTCATTTTCAAATTCCTACTATGGTAGAAATGGGGATTATAACTACAAAAATAAATACGGAACAAGATCATTGGTCAGAAATCCTCCAGTTAATCGAAATTATGATAGTTTTGTTACAGTAACAAAAAGTGAAACAGGAGAATTAGGAGGAGACAGACCTAGTGATAAAAAGAAGGTTACACATACATACTATACAAAATCATCAACTTGTGGTTATTTCACCTTTTCATGCAACATTGTGCATGGATCAAATGGACGTACTAAAATATGTAAACCAAATCCACCAACAAATGCTGATGGTTCACCGTGTCGATAATAAATACATCAAAGCCTATTTTTATTTTTGTTTGTATTGTGATCATTACCTTTTGCCTTCATTATAAATAATGTGCGTTACATTAGATCTCATTCTCATATAGTACTGCCATTTATGCTTTTTTATAATGCATTTATACTTTTGGAAGAAATATACAACAAAATATCATAATTTATATTTTGTGCAAAGGGAAAAACGAAGTAATTTTAGTTGTAGATAAAACAATGTTATAGTAAGTAATGCATGTTTTGTTTAAATCTAATAAAACAATTTTTTGTATTTTATAATTATTACTACCATAATATTATGTTTAATTCCTTTAAAATGGTATTATTTAAAAGAGAATTTTACAGGTTAAATAGACATAAATGGATAGCTAAATAATTTGAATCACCATTAGAATAATAGTATTACACAGATAGGCCTACTGTAAAACTTGTACAAATATTCTACAGAAATAAGAAAATAATGTCAAAACTTTATTAGTATTATATTTGCATAAAACCTTTTTTCTTACATTTATTATTATTTGTGTAATAAATTAACATTTTTTTTTAAGATAAAGAAAACAAACACAAATTGCTCTTAATATTTATAATAATCATTAAATCGCTTCCTATTATTTCCTCTTGTCTTAAATTTGATATACCATTTCTTCATATTTGCTGTTTGAAATGACATTATTTTTGTTTACACAAATTGTGATATCATATAGTTTATTAATATAAGAAATACATTAGATTTTTGTAAACTGTATTATATTTTCATAATGTCTAACTTTATAGCATTAGTAGAAATGTTTGAACAAAGTGTCACGTTTTTATTAAAAGGAAAGAAGCTTTTGTTTTATATAAATCATATTTTTATATATAATTATTTTAAAATTTAGATTAGTAATTTATAACAAATGGACCAAATACTGTAATATGCTTTGTATTATTAGATTAACAAAATAATATAAGTTAAATAAACAATTTACAGTTTGTCAATATATGTTTGACTTATTTTTCCTAAAACTAATTTGTCCATGTTAATTAATCTTGGAAATTGTGTTGGATTTTGATATGGTTCTAATACTTGACATCTAAAGATTTGTGTAGGAACTAGGAAGAAATAAAAAGTTGACTTAAATTGGTCCGAGAGTCTTCGATGGTTTTAAATATACATTGTTCTTACCACTATCTTTTCTAAAACATTCAACTCTTTATTTTTCTGAATAAAAATATGAATAACATAAATGTTTCTCTTTTCAGCTGTGGATACCTACTTTTTTCTTAACATTATTTTGTTTGATCAAATTTTTTTAATATTTAAACAATTATATACGTTCGTAATTCCAATGATTTAAACAAATTTTACCTAATCAATCAGTCATATTTAGCAAAGTGAAATTTGTTCACATCTATCACTAATACAAGTGTGGGATGCATATTCAAAGCGGAAATGATTTATATTTGAATGTTACTTTAATGAATCAATTGTGCAGGGACAGTAGCAGAGGTTGCTGAAGTTACAAACTTTCTAGATTGTACCAGAAAATTTAGTATATTTTATTACTAAGGCATTTTATTGTTTTTTTTTCATAAAATTTGTAAAAATTTGAATCATAAAAAAATAAGTTTAACATTTTATTAACTAAAAGAATGTTTTAATAAATTTTGTTCTTGAACTTTGCATATTTAGTTAAACACTGTCACAAAATATTTTCAAACTCCTAAGTGATCTATATTATTTTCAGCAATGATGACCTTGGGTTTTTTTAAACTTTAGAAGTAAAACAGTTTCTAAACCTATTGTGTACTATTAACTGAGCCAAATGGCTCTGAAAATGGCAGTGACAATACCATTTATAATGTATAATATTACATATATTCTGAATCAAATGAATTTCAATTCCTAACCTGTTTTTGGAGGTGAAATTTCTTGTTGACTTTCAAAAATCAAATTTTAATTTTAAACTATAATTTCCATGGGTATATTCAAATAACATTTTGTTTATTTATACTTATTATGGAAGTATATACAAATAAGTAAAACTTTCTTAACATATTCATTTAATAAAATAATTTACCACAGTATTTTACAAATTATTACAAGCAATCTACCATTCTTTTTAATTAAAACACACCATCACTCTTAAAACACGAAAGGCAATCAGTTTGTGTGCCTACTGTTTTGCTTAGAGTTGTAGTTTAATACTGACATAATTTTTTATTAAAATTTGATTTGATTCATAGTTACAACTGAACACAGAAATAATATAGAAAAAAACTTATGGCTAAAAACAAAAATCAAAGTACATCTTTCTTTATACACTTCTATTACAAGTACATACATCATTTTAAAGGAATGAATTAAGATAATTGCAATAAGTACATATTAATAGTAATTATTTAAAAATTAATTACCATACTGAAAACTATTCTTTGGCTAATATTGTATTAACAGGATGTAAGGGTACAAACTCATGAGTATAATAATATAAAATGTAGTTTTTTATAACTATGAAAATAATAGATATCTCAAAATTCAAAATCTGTATTTTGAAATTGTTTAAATCAACTTCAAGTAAAGAAAATTTTTATCGCTAACTTAATCAATTTTTAAAGTAAAATTAAATAGTGTCCATGTCTAACTCGATCATGATTTCCAGCTGATGGGAGCTTGACCATATATAATATGATGGTCCAACACATTTTAGATATTAAACCTATAATTTAAAAAAATTTAACAATGTCTGAAAAAATTATTTGTGTAAATTAAAAGTTAATTGACAAACTGATTTACAATAATTAGTGAATAAAGTTTTCAATATCCGAGACAAAACAACCCTTACATCATGTTACTGGATTTTCCTGATAATAATAATAAAGTTATTTTTCCTATTTAAATTATAGTTAGATTCCATCAAATATAATTCACATTTAAAAGTTTTTATTTATATTATTTTAACATCAGTTTTTTAGAAACCTAATTTACAATATAATTTTTCTATTAGGTGACTTCAAGTACCTAGTAAAAAACTTGTAAGTACGTAATTTGATATTAGTAAATTTTTATTATAAAGACCAAGTACTATAAAGTACTGCACAATGTTCATTTTAAATAATTATTTTGTACGAACCCATTACATACACACATAGAGGTGAAGACACACAGAAAATATGTGATCTACAATTTACATTTTTACTGGCATCTTTTACTAAAACAATACTCTACTCATTTTTTTTAATGAATTTTAAAATAGAGCATAGAAAAAAAACAATAAATAGGCTATGGATTAAAACCTATTATAAACGAAAGGTTGATTTACAAAACCATTCAAGAAATTTTTCAAATTAAAGAACTTCAAGAAATTTTTCAAATTAAAGAACTTAAATATTTTACGACTAAAAAAGACTTTACCGAGGATATAATGAAGTGTTTACCAATTAGTCACTTTTACGGATCAAAAGGCACTTTGAAATAAAATTAAGTTCTTAATTTTAAAAAACAAACGTTAATTGACTTATCTTGTTCTCACATTTTTCCGATTTGGTTATTCCTTTAGGCCTTTATGTTTCTATAAATTATTGGTAACACAATAATGTTAAAAAAGATTTATGATTAATAAAATAATATAACCTGAGAGTTTAAAGTGAAATTAGTGGAATGCCAGGTTAAATGAACATACAACAATCCAAATGTTGAATTATTTTACCAATAAAATATTGATTTCATAACAATATTTCAGTGTGTAGAACTTTAAAACAACACTTCACAGTTAAAAGTATGAAATATAATAGTATACAGCTGAAATAATTAACAAAATAAAAGCAAGAGCAATAAACCTGAGGAATAGAGTATCAACATATACAATAATTATTGCTCCGACTCTAATATTACTTGTACTTTGCTTTCAATGCAACTTAGCCTTAATATTATCTAAAGACAGCATTTCTCTATATACAGAGTTACATATTAACCTATTTACATATTAATATTATATGGTACTACTTAAACTAAAATAAAACTAATCAATTGGCCAAGAAACTTTTGATTCTTGTTTAAACTTGATAAGTTACAAGTATTTATAAATCAAAACTATTGAGTAAATAAAGTTTTCTAAGGTGGAAACTAGTTTTATTTATATAATTCAGATTCTGGAAATACATAAATCACTTTACTGCAAAACCATACTAAGAAAAAAAGATTTGATTTTTTTAAAGAAGAAAACATACTTTGATTAATTACTTCAATAGGCATAGTCACAGACACATTCTGTTATTTAAAAATATTATGCAGAATAGAGGTGCACTTGTAGTTTAATTCATGATTGGTAATTTTAGAGTTGGGGATGTTTTCAACATCTACAAAAACTTTTCTAGTGGAAGAACTAGTGGATATATTAATCATTGAAAAGTTGGTGATTTCTTTGTTCGAAGGTTACAAATCTTGGAAATTGTATTACTTTTAATTTGTTAACTCAACTTATTAAAGACAAAAAATTGTCAATCAATTTATCAAAAACTATTTTGTAGTTTAGGAGCTACTTGCAACATAGTCAGGGACTAACTTCAAAAGTCTTTCTTTGACTTTTAAAAAAGTCAGGTAAAAACAAAATCTAAGACTAATTATCTCAAAAATTTGTTAGTAAATTCTGATTAAATTTTGTAATCTAAACTAATGGTTCTTTTATGCCTCCAAATAAATGTCACATTAATATCTAATCTCTGTATCTATTGATATAAAATCAAAGATTAGATTATTAGCAGCCATAATCACCTGTGCTAATCACCAATGTGAAATTAGTTTTTATTTCAAAATGATGTGTGGAATCCAACTTTCTACAGTACACGATTGGACATGATTATTTTGATTTAATAGCTTTGCATATCTCTACAACTTTAATCAAGTGTTTTAACAAATTATGGTTCTATGTGATGTGATTATTCATTACTAAAAGTAAGCTATTCAAAAAACAATACCTAAAAGAAATACAAAATATTAAAAGTTTTTAAACTAAACATATCAAACGTACATTTACACATCCAAGTAAATGCCTTTTTTTAAATATAATTGTTCTGGTCTTACATGTAACATTTGTTTTACATTATTGAGCGCAATTTTTCTACATTTGTAACTGTAAGTATTACAAAAGCATATTAAAACTTAGGTCATAAACAGACTATTCTATTAAAAATTTAATTGCAAGCATAACTTATGTTTCTAAAAGTAATTGGGCTTAGATATAAAAAAATTGAGCATCATAATATTTAGCTAAAATAAGAAGTTAAAAACTAACATACAAAATTTATTAAATAATCACAGACGTATATATGTAATTCATGCAAATGAAAATATGTATTAAAACACATTTATTATAATTAGTATATATGTTTAAAGTAAATATGAATTAATAAATAAACTACGCTTTAACAGTACAAAGCAAATGTTTGAAATAATGTAGAGGAGTTAAGCGAAAATTGTTTAAGATCCAAGAACTTCTTCAAACTTTCTGCACACTGTTGTGTAAACTCTTCCTGTCACCTTGGTTAAAATTATTAGTTATATTCAATCTATAAGTTATACTTTTTCTATCACAATTTTGTAGTGATTATTTGTTTGGAGAGCAATAAGCGGCTTATATCATTATCTTGTAAATTTAAACAATAATTATTGTAAAAATATATCTCAAATTGAGACAATACGAGTTCTGTTGAAAATGTATCTGTCATTTTTATTCCACATGCAATAAAATGTAGTTCGCAATGAAATTTTGCCAAAAACTCTGCGAAGCCCAACAAAATTCTATTTATAAAATTCAGTGTCACACAAATTAAGGAGTAGTACAATCGCTTCAAAAATGGCTGCCATTAAATGAACTGATTTTTGACAAGTCCTCAACAAGCTGTAAAGACAAACCATTGAACAAGTGAAAACATTGGTCATAGAAGACCATTGAATTACGTCCATGAGGTTATGTTAGAGGCCGGAATACACTGATTCAGTACATTCAGTTTTGATTGATAATCTTGGTCTGAAAAGGACTCTGGAAAGTTTGTGCCGAAGGTGATAACGATGGATCAAAGGCAACTCCGTTTTGAACTTTCACAGGACACATTCTGCTGTATATAAATAAAGTGAACCTAGCTTCAGATCTTTTACTGGTGATGAGGGACAGGTATGTGGATATGGCAGAGAAGCCAAGTCCAGTCTTCACAATAAAAACATTTGTCATCCCTGTGGCTGAAAAGAGCAAAATGAGTGCCTAGCAAAATCAAAGTTGCAGCACTGTGATTTTCGACTCACAAGCGATAGTGCAACATGAGCACACACCAGAAAGCAATTGAAAAAAAAAACAATTTAGAGGTTATGCGTTGTTTCTGTGATGCTGTGAATAGCATAAAAGACTATTCCTGTGGACAGCAAAAACTTGGCAACTCCATCACAATAACGCACTTGCCCATTTGTCTCAACTAATTTAAACTTTCTCAGCTATACCATCCTCTTATTCTTCTGACATGGTCTCATGATTTTTTTTGTTATTTCTAGCATTAAAAATGCTCTGAAAGCATGAGAAAATGCCAAATTAAGTCAAGATAAGACATCATGCAAAACATTAATAGTCAGATGTAATACATACAAAAAGAGGACTTTCAGAAATGATTTCAAAAGTGACTAGAATCGAAGCTGTGTGTACAGTCTAAAAGAAGTACTTTAGATAAATGTTAATCTATGTTAATAAATGTCTATTTATAACATAGAGATTCAATGAGTTTATTTCTGAATACTTTTTAGTAAGAATAAGAAGATAGAATAACTTGCCTCTAATAGTTTACATTAAATTTTAAATAATTTGTATTAGTATCAAGAATTGTGCTGTTTAAAAAAATTAAACCGATGTAATAATTACAGAAAAATCCCATAATTCTATTTCAGTACCCAAATAGCCTCACTAAGACAATTTAATTACCCGTGTTAATTTAAATTAATTAAGTACTGCATAAGTAGACCAAGAACCAAAAATGGCAGCATAAGTTATGTTTTTACTAATATACAGTATTTCTTAGTGTTTAACTAATGTTTTTATTTCTAATAGTAACTCTTCTATAAATATAGTTGAAATCAAATTTACACTTTTATGAATTTAACACACTCTATTTTTAAATGTTGCGAATATAAGTTACAATATTATTACATTTTTTTAAACTACTTATAAGCAATTACGTACATACATAACATGATGTCTTAATAATATAAAAAGTGTTATTTCTGACCATTGATTAGTATTCAAAAATACAAAAATATAATAAACATTGACTAAACAATTTGTCCTTCAACCATGAGCTAGTTAAATAATTAAAAGTGTTCTTTATTTTAAAATACTATTTATTTAAAAAATGTGCATCATTTGAAAACATTTTAAACATATGATAATCAGATCCATGCCTAAATTGTAGTAAAACATTTTGAATGTAATATTTACAACTAATTATTAGGACAGTATTAATTTGTTTTATAATAACATTAAGAAATAATTATTATCTTCAGAATGCGTTGCGAGGTCATAATATGTTCTAGAAAGTCCAAAATGTTTTCATAAAACAAAAAATTAATAATAATCATAACATATTAAGAGTTTAAACCAATTTATAAAATTTTTAAAACTGAAAAATATACTATTTCATAAAAGTCTATAATTTGATTGTGTTTCAAATCATACACACCTATTACTTATCCATTATTGTACTTGTAGCCATATCCGATTGCTATTAATATAATATTATTATTTAGTACTTGCCTTAGCAATCCTTTTATAAGTTTTTTGTCTTGGTGAAAAGGTGAAACAGCTGTAAACGAGAGCAAAAAATTATAAAAGGATTTCTAAGGCAAGTACTAAATAATAATAACCAATTACTTCATAACAAATCAGCATCATTCTTAATACATAGTAATTTGTTCATACTTACAAAGCTTTAAATTTATTTGATGCTTAAAGTAATAATTGAAATTATTTCTAAAATATAAATTTATCAAGCTACAACAGTTTATTTTGGGTTAAAATAGTTAATTTCCTTTGACCTGTCTCTAGATAAACTCTTCTCAATTCCATTGCTTTTAAAAACACAGACGTTTTTTATTAGCACTGCTGAACTTTAGGTTTATAACAAGAGCCACCTTGAATTACAACAGAAAAAAATAAAATTACAGAACTTTGAAATTCAGGGATGTGATCTTGGTCTGATTTTTTACTACCAACACCTGACTCTTTACACTTCTTTAAAATTTATTAATATATAAAGACTTTTAGTAAATCTTTAAGTTTTTATAATACTGTCATCAATTGTTATGTAATATGAACCCTGTATTCTTCAAAACGAGACTTAGGAAAAATTCTTACTTAATAAGGTAAAATCTTTAGTTAGTTTAAAAGGTTCTAGTGTCTAGAGTGCGAGAGAGTCTGGGTTCAATCTCCAGATAGCTAAAAAATTGATGGTGTTGATATTATCATTATGAAGTGCCGATAGATAGCTAGATTACTTGTATATAACACAAATCTATAAAGCCATCTAACAAAACTAGGCCCATAAAGGTTGATGTATAAGAATTATTGTTTTCTTTGATTCTATATAGTAAGTATTCAGGAATAAAGTAACAAAATGAAAATGAAAATAAAAATTAGAATGTGTCAAGTTTTCAATGCCTCAATTAAATCACAGGACTGAGTGATACCATGTTGATAATCTATTTGTTTTACCTTCCTACATTATAAAATATGTAACAATAAATTCATACATTTTAAATTTTATTATATTAAAAACCTCAAAGGCAAAACCATGACATGGTCGCTTACAACAAAAAGCTTGTATGTTTACGATACGTTCAAATCTTTACAATGAAATAATTTAGATAATAAATTAAACACATACAGACACAAAATACTACAATAAATAATAATAAATTTACTAGGCCTACTAATATCATGCTAATATTAAAATAAGTAAATATTAATACTGTCCATACTCCAACTCCCAAACACCACACAATAAGTCATTACAGATTTTTAGTTTGTATATAATAATTATATTGTAACTGATTTTTATAAAATATAATTTTTCTTTATAATATACAAATACCAGACTAATTAATTTAATTTCATCACAAATCACTGATATATATATAAGGCTTCTTAAGTACTGAGAAACATTTAATTATATCTAGTGCCATTTATATATTTTTATTTGTTTGAATTAATAACATAATTAAATGTAAATACAAAGATGTCTTAATTTATATTAATCAATTAATTCATGGAAAAGCCTAAAACTGCTTCCTTGTATGTATATTTAAAAAATAGTTATATAGCCCAGTACTTGGTATATTACCTTTGTTATTAAATTCTGACTCAAAAGGTCAGAACTAAACAAAGGTTGTTATACCTGACTCAAAGTATGGAGGTCCCGATTCAAATCTGGGTGAAGATGATAGACGTATGTCTAGTTGGAAAAATTTGATTTCAACCAATATTGGCTTGTCAGTTCTTTTTGTCTTACAAAAATCACAACAAAAAACAGAAGTCCTGAATCACTAAGAGTAGTAGTATGGCCCTAAACCTTTTTAACTCTATACAAATTCTAATCAGCGAAGCACTAAATATAAATATGACAAAACTTCAATCATTACATAATAACTTCTTATCCGGCTTTGAGACGAATAACTGAGTTTCCACTGAACTTCGTGTTAAAACTATGAGAGATTTGGACTAAACATTCCATATTCATATAATTTAGTTAAAAAGGTACATTTGTATATCTTTTGAACCCACCTATTTTAATAAAATATCAGAGTTGACCATTATGTTTTTTAGTAGGCTCAATCAGATATACGTAACATTGAAATAAGATAATTAATAGTAATATTTTAAAATTTACAATATCAATTCTTTATTATTTAATTTTAAGCTATATGAATGTGGAGTATATAAATATATATGGAACCAAACTCATGTATTTTTATGATACAGTAATTACAGTGTTAAAATTGATATATATATATATATATTTATTATATCAATAAAATCAGCACAAGAGAGAATGCACAACAAAGTAAATTTATGAAAATAAGAAAATTTGCAACAAATATCGAGGGGATATAAGACAATTAAAGTTGAACAAAGATTTTACTAAGATTTAAATCTTTTTCACAAGTACTCTTCTTACAGGGTTAGGAATTAATGTCTTAAAAGCATTGAAATTTATTTTGTGTATGGAATTTGAAAATATAATGTAATTATTGACGACTCAATTAGTAAAAGTGACATTAAAAAGTTTGATTATTTTGCATTTAGCTGTAGCTAAATAATCATAAAATATTTAAACCAAATATAGTAGATTGGTTAAGTTTTCTTATCACATTATTGAAGTATTAAATATGATCTTAACATAACCTGTTTAGTTTTGAGAAAAACTAAAATTTAATCAGAAACATTGTAACTAAAAATTAAAGAGAACTTCAATCTACCATTACCCAGTAAATTAAATCTTAAATTTTACACTTTTTATGTAGAAATTTAAAGAAAATTGGAAAGTGTAAAATGCGGGAAATGCTTATAGGCAATAAAAACTTTTGTTTTCAGGTACATACATATATCTTTAATATGTGTTAAGGTTGTCTATATATGGATACAACATTTATTTTTTGAGACAACTGAATTTCATAAAATACCAGAGTTACAAGATTATTTAAAATGCAATGACGATTGACACTGAAAAAAAAACAAAGCAATTTGCGCTAATTTTATAAAATAAAAATAAGTAATTTAAAATACAACAGCAAAATTCTGCAAAAAATGTTATCTGGATATTGTAAAATCCGAGAAAAGTCAAAAATATATGTGAAGTTATGGGCTAATTGTGGGAATAAATAATTTAACACATAAAACATAAATTCTAGGAATGTAAAATCGTGGTTTCACTATAGATTGATTTTCAAACAACAAAAAGTCTAAGATTATAATATCTTTCAGATTGAGCCTGCAAACATAAGATTATCTCTCATCAAATAATGATTTCCTGCTTATTAAACTGATTACTCTAGTTAGTAATAATTGAAATATTTAATTACAGTAGACAGTCGATTATCCGAACAATGTCAATCAACCGAACTCCAATCTCAGAAAGCAAAAAATATAGAAAGTTTTTTTTTAAGAACAGAGAAACTCAATGCCGTCGGGTGGGGACCAACGGCTTTTGAGATGAGTCATTGACAGGCCAACTTGTTGTCTAGTCTACTAGGGCAGGGGGGATTGCAATGCCACTATCATACTGAATTGTCAGCCATTTCCTGTCTTCAGTAGTTTGTCTAGTGTGACCTTGGTCATTGCAACTGACTGGTTGGCTTTGCTTTTACTACTAAATGCTAGTTTTAGTGATTCGATAGTGTTTCTTATACTACAGTATAAGTATTGTTTGTAAAGTTACAGTATTGTTTGCTTTTTACTGTTCACTGTGCACAAGTGTTTTAATATTGTTTAGATTTAAGTCTATAGAACAGTACTACTGTATTTTTATATTATTGTTTTAATGTCAGGCTCAAACAAAAGGAGTCGTAATGTTTTATAATTGACACAAAAATTCAGATCATTAAACGACTGGAAAATGGTGAAAGTGGAGTATCTCTGGAGAAGGTTTTTAATGTAGAAAAAGCTACAATATTAAAAGTAGAAAGGTAATATTCTGAAGTTTGTATCTAAACTCAATAGTGAAAATGGACCAAAAAAGAGAAAAACGATGAAGAAACCAAAAGATGAAAAACTGGAAGAGGCGATTTAATTGTGGTTTTATACAGCCGTTTCTCCAGACGAAGCTTGCAAACTGCTACAAAAAGCACTAGACAAAACCGTGAAATGGTGCCAGAAATGGTCGCTAGTCTTATCGACATCAAAAAAAGAATGCGCGTTTTTTACCAGGCAAAATACACTCAAAGACTACCAACCCAGTCTCTTTATTGGAACCCAAGAGCTAAAAGTCAACAAATGTCCAAAACTGCTAGGAATTTATTTGGACCAGAAACTACTATTCAGCCCACACGTAAACGTGGTCAAAAACCAATGCAGCAAGAGACTTAATACTATAAAAGCAGTAGCAAATAAGAATTGGGGAGCTGATACGTCAACCCTCAAAATGTTTTATACGTCTTTCATAAGATCAAAGATGCTATACTGCTCAGAAGTTTGGGGAGCCGCAGCAAATACACATATCAAAAAGCTGCAACGAATTCAATCTGCCGCACTCAGAGTCATATTGGGTTGTCCAAGCACATCTCCTGTTTCAGCGATGGAAATAGAATCACATATAGAACTATTAGACCTGGCTATTAAGAAGCTTTCGATGATAAAATGGCTAAAAATCAAGAGCCTTCCGATTGATCATCACTTAATAATGTTGGTACCTACCAAAATCAGGCAGTCATTTACATTCCAAATCGAAGCATTAAACGATCTCTTAGAACCCATAGAACCGCAACGGATCCCGACGGTTTCTAACATTTCACCTTGGGAAGAAAATGAAATCTTGATATGCACAACCTTACCATCTGGCAATACCAAAAGCAACACCGAAACCGATAACCTGGATTCCCTTCGAGATGAAGTTTTGACAATGATCGACGAGAACTACAAAGATTATGTAAAAATTTATACAGACGGTTCGGTGGATCTGGAAAATGGCAATTCCGGCGCAGGCTTCTTCAACGAACAAACAGGTGAGTGCTACTACATACCACGAATATCTGCGTCAAGCATGGATGCTGAGATATTGGCCATCAATGCAGCCCTAACGAGCTGCATTAGTACACCATATCAAGACGTTTCATAGTCACCGACTCTAAATCGGCCCTTGAAGGCTTACAAATGAATTTACCCAGTGACTATTACTTTCGAATATCTGAAATGAAAACTATACTCCATGCTCTGAAGAAAAAAGGAATAAATATCGTCTTCCAGTGGGTTCCATCTCATTGCGGAATAAGCGGCAACAAGCAGGCAGACAAAATAGCAAAACGTGCCACAAAAATGGGCCCCGTCATGCCTCCAAAACTATCACTAAACAAATTCAAAAATATAATCTGCAAATCAATAACAGATGAATGGATACAGAGATGGAGCACCGACACTGTAGGAAGATCGTTATTCGAAATTCAAAAAGCTCCGATGCCAGCAAACTATTACAGAGGTGTCAGTCGCCACATTGCGACCTTCATTACGAGAGCTAGTGTCGGCCCTATCATTACGAACAGCTATCTGAAAAGATTCCGACTAGTCGATTCCGAAACCTGCAATAACTGTGGAATGGAGGAGGAAACGCTGAAGCACATACTACTCGAATGCTCGAACGAAAACACAGCCAGGACGGCCCTTCTAACAGCACTAAAAGATATTCCAAACCCCATGAAAGTTATACTACAAAAGAAAGAGTACTGGGCATTGGCAGCTGCGGTTTACCACGGACACCGAGTCATCAGCATTACCTGAAGCCGGAAGCTTGAAAGAAGAAGTAAGAAAGTATACAAAGTAGAATCAAGGAAGAGCCTATCTCAGGTACTTTGCTATGCGAAAAGGCGCTAGAATTCATCACCAAACTTAGGGGACCTGCTGATTTTAAGGCTAGCACAGGCTGGCTAAAAAACTTCAAATCTCGTCATGGTATCTGTCAGTAAGAGATTCAAAGGAAATTATGATCTGGTGATTCAACTGCCGCAGAAAAATATAGTTATATTTTCAAATCTCTTGAATAATGAAGGTTATTTTTTGACTTAGTGTACAATGCTGATGAAACAGGCCTTTGGAAATCACTGTCTCGCAAGTCCCTAACGTCTAAGCAAGAGAAAACGGCGCCTGGCTTTTAAGTTGGCAAAAAACGTGTTACAATTATGGTTGCTGCAAATGGCACAGGTACTTATTCATTACCTACCTTAATGATTGGAAAATCAAAAAACCCAGAGGGTTCAAAGATGTAATTGTCTTCTCCTTACCTACAAAGCGAAAACAAATGCTTGGATGAATACAGAAATATTTATTGATCAGTATTCAAAGGAATTTGTGCCCAAAGTAAAAAAAATTCAAAACAAGAGAGACAAAAACAGACATACTGAACGTTGTTGACGAAGATTTTAGAGTAGTTTTTTACCTCCGAACGTAACATCGTTACTTCAGCCTATGAACCAAGGAGTGATTAAAAAACTCATTAATGATTATTTTTCTAACTGAACGTAATATATCTTTTTATAATTTACTGAAAAGTAAATCTTTTTTTTAATTCTCTTTTAAAAGTACAGTATAAGTCAAGTAAACATACAGTATTTTTTCACTTACTGTAATTTACACAGTCTTATTAATTTTTCCCTGTAACAGAGACGTGTTACAAATAAAAAGTGTGGTTTGATTATCCGAATCACTCTCGCTCACAATTAGTTCGGATAATCGACTCTCTACTGTATTAAAATTACTTCAAATTTTTAATAATGACCAGAAAAAAAATCCTAAACCTGATTTCTCTAAAACAACTTTTAAAATTATTTTCTCATTCATTGCACCAATCACAAAAAACAATAATTGAGCAAACTCATTCACCCTATAGTAGTTGTGTCAGTAGGGAATATCCTCATCACTTTGTTCATCAGTTCGAAGCACTGGGCTACGGTGCGTAACGTTGGTGTTCCGCAGCCTACTCGAAAACAAATAAATTTACTAAGTAAATTAAACAAACATTTACCACAACAACATTGTAGAAAACTAGACTCTTATTAAACAGTGCTAACACAGCTAATAAATAATAGTAATTACAATAAATAGTTTCCATTTCATGTATCAGCTTCTGGAGTGTTTATATTACCATTACTAGAAACAAAATCCATGAAGAGCAGCATGAACAAACACAAGTAATGATTAAACATTGAAATACAACATAGAAGCTCAAGTAATTACTAAATCTATAACCTTCGAAATCCAGCACAGATTGGGATATACAAATGGGAATATTAAATAAACAGTATTAACTACTTATTCTTGTGAATAATTTATATCAAACACCGTTATTAAAGTATATAATGTCAATATCTTTAGTGAAATTTTAGTACAAAACAAAAATTTGTAGTAGAAACAAAAATATTAGTACTTGTTTCAGTAGTAGTGCCATGTAAAGCAATCCCTTCCCTCAACTTTGCTGATTATCATAGATTTTGCATAAAGATCATTCAGTATTTTAAAAAGAATAAAAAAATATTTGTTGAAGTTAGAACCATTAGATCCTCTCTTCCACCTCAATAAAGAGTTAAAAGCAGTTGTGACACACTGGGCACGGATATACAGTCAACTCTCGCTAACACGAACCTCGATAACACGAAATCCTCGATATCACGAATTATTTTCAATCCCCTTGGAAAAACCTGTCTAACACGAAGAAATTACCATACATAACACGAACTAATTTTCCGGTTATATTTTACCTCTATAACACGAAGAGACACAAAAATTACCTCTGTAACTCGAAGTTCAGTAGATAAGACGAATTTGATTTGCGCTTTACTTCTATATCATGATGTTCTCAGAAAGGACATGTTTAACAGGAAATCCCTTCGGTCATATCCGGTTTAACATATCCGAGGTCAAACGCCTGTAGTCTGTTTGCAGTCTCGTCTCGGGTCAGTTTACTTTGTGTGGGGCGTTTCGATTTATGTAGTGTCGACTGTTTGTGCGTGAAATATTCGAGAATGAGTGCGAAAAGACAACCCAAGGCATTGACTGTTGGTGAAAAGTTAAAAATGATAAAGTTGGTGAACGAAGGGATAAAGAAGAAAGACATCGCTGCCAAGTTTAATATTCCAGCTAGTACGCTATCAACAATTATAAAAAACCAGGTAGAAATTGAAAAGCGGGCAAACGAAGGTAATATTAAATGTAAGAGGAAGAGGTTAGCTGAATTTCCTGATGTCGAAGAGTACATGACGAAGTGGTTCAAGCAATGCAGAGACAGAAACATTCCTCTTGGGGGTCCGATATTTAGAGAAAAGGCAAAATCTCTAGGTCATGAAAACTTTAAGGCCAGTAACGGTTGGCTTGAAAATTTTAAAAGGAGACACAATATTACGTTTAAGAAAGTTTGCGGTGAGAGTGCAGCTGTGAACGATAATGTTTGTGAAGAGTGGAAGAGTTCGTTGAAAAATATCTTAGCAGGCTATGATCCGAAAAATATTTTTAACGCCGATGAAACTGCTTTGTATTTTAAGTGCCTCCCTGACAAAACATATCAGTTCAAAGATGAAAAATGTCATGGGGGCAAACATAGCAAAGAGAAGATTACAATTTTACTTGCAACCAACATGACAGGTTCTACCAAGTTAAAGCCTTTAGTTATAGGCAAAGCAAAAAATCCTGGATGCTTTAAAGGAGTAAAGTCACTCCCAGTTGAGTACACATCAAATCGGAAAGCCTGGATGAACACAGAGTTATTTTCCTCATGGTTGACTAAACTAGATAAAACTATGAGGGGGGGGGGAAGCGTAAAATACTATTGTTTGTGGATAACTGTACAGCCCACAATACTATTCCTCCTCTGAAATGGATTAACGTAAAATTTTTGCCTGCCAACACCACATCGAAATTGCAGCCATTAGATGCAGGGATTATCAAGAACTTCAAGGTGCTATACAGAACTGAAGTCGTTAGAAAATTTATTTCTGACATTGAAGACGGAAAGGCGTGCACTATTAATCTCTTAGACGCTGTGCGGTTCACCAAGAAATGTTGGAATAACATAACTGACAAAACAATAGGCAACTGCTTCAAGTCATGTGGATTTCAAGAGGGAAAAAATCCAACTGAAACAGAAGTCGGACCACAAACGGAACCTGATCCGGAACCAGAGGTGGAAGCTGAAGTGGAGCCGCCAAACATCAACATAGAAGCAGTGTGGAACGAGGTGACAAGGCAGCTGCCATCTGAAAATCCACTAACATTTGAAGAATTTGCACTTGTCGACGAAGGGGTAGCGGTAACCGGCACATTGACTGATGACGATATTTTTGATTCTTTAACCAACAATGAAGACGCTCCTTCTGACGAAGATCACGAGGAGGAAGAGCCAGCAGACGTCACATCTAAAGAAGCCAAAGCTGCAGTACGTACTCTACGTATGTTTTTAGAAAAAACCAGTGATGTACCAGACAGTGTGTTTTCTTCAATTGTTTCAATCGAGAATATGATTGACAAACGTGTTGCTAACAATCTTAAACAGAAGATAACGGACTTTTTCAATTACTAGTGGGATTGCAGTAATATGGACGGTACTGTTTACTCCGTTTTACAGGATATTTATTTACAGTATTATGTTTACTGTTTTTTTAAAAATTATGTATAATTTAAGTAAATATTTATTTTTAATTGATTTAAATATTAAGATAGATTTGTAGAAGATGTAGGGAATAAACTACAGTACATTTTTCTTTACCTCTGTAACACGAATTTTCATTTGGTTCACCTCTATAACTCGAACTATGCCTAAGACGAACTGTACATAACACGAACAAAAATGGCAGTCCCGTGGAATTTCGTGATAGCGAGAGTCGACTGTATACATAATTATACAAATACATCATTCCATCAATAATACTGGGCGACCGAATATTTTTTTTGCAAAATTGTTTTTTTTAGGAAAATGTATGTAAATACGAATCACATGAATAAAAATATGAATATTTTTCGATCTTACGTACATATGAACTGTTTATTTAAGTAAAAAAACACGAGTGCAATTAGTTTAACATTTTATTCGAATATAATATCTGCTTTATTATAGTAATTTTTTACAATAATTGATCTATTACTACGTATATATTTGGATACACTCAGTTTTATCATGACTAAATCAGATCTTAACCTAATACCTCCTTCTAGGGGTCTGCGGGTAGTGATTTTTTGGTTCGGGTCGGGTTCGGGTCGGGTAGTGAAATTTTTCCCTCGGGTCGGGTAGTAAAATTTTTCACTCAGCTCGGGTTTGGGTCGGGTAGTGAAATTTTTCCCTTGTGTCGGGTCGGGTCGGGTAGAGAAATTTTTCCCTCGGGTCGGGTAGTGAAATGTTTTACTCGGTTCGGGTCGGGTAGTAAACAAAACCACAAAAAAGTGATTATTTAGAAAATAAATTCTTTTCCTCTGAATTTAGCACTTGTCACCAAGTTCAGAAATATTATATCGTAACTTAGTAAGTTATTAGGTCACTAATAAAAAGTAATCAACCTAAACTATTAGCCTAGGCCAATGGAAGTATTTTTTCTATTTCTAAAAATACTACCAATGTACCTATACTAAAATCATAAATACACAATTACAAAGGCCCCTATTTCCTACGTTATTATTTTTATTTATGTACAATTAGCAATTTTAACATTGGTAAATTAAATTCTAAATTGTACACGTAGTCACGTACACACAACTTTTTAAATAAATAAATATAAAGAGCATAATTATTTCAGGTGCAGTAAATGTAAGAAGAGCTGACTTAATATTTGAAGGTATTTATTTACACAAATTGTTATGTTTATTCTAAAATATACAACTCATAAAAGCAAATTATACTTATGGATATAATTAATTGAATGTATTTAACTTAACAAATAAAACTACAAAACAACATATTAAACCCTTTTAATAATGTAGAAACTAAATAACTAAAAAAACTGCAACAATAAACCACTAGGCCTAATTCATTTTTCACTTTGAACACAGTAACGTTAAACTTTTAAAACTTCTTTTCTCTTAATATTCTGGTTTAAAAATACCAACTGTTCTACATGCTGACCGTTCTACAACAAAAGTTGACCGTGATATGAACCATGTGAGTGAAACGAAGCGGAAGCTCATTATAACCTCAACGAACACAGAATCGCAAAACACAGACTGTAAAACAAAAATGAACCAAGACCATCTACAAATACATGTAATTGTAGATGGTCTTGAATGAACTGTTATGACTAAGGAAACTTTTACGCCGACCAGGTATCCGTCTGTCTATATTAATGTTGATATTTCGGCTTTGAATTTCATTTTTGGTAACATACTTGTTTGCAAGCCGAAACGTTGACCTTAATTTAGAAAGCCAAATTAATATCATATCGCAGTTAGTCTGTTGTCACTTGTCGGAGAAAAGGCTATCTCGTAAAAATTCTGGAAAAATTATCGATTAGTTATTTCCCAAGTATCGAATTATACTACATAGATAATAATAGGCTGGACGCGTGTGCCTATGCACGGATTAGTAAGACGAATAAGACGATATTATTACAGTCGTGTTTGCACATAAAACACAAGTCGTGCCTTTACTCTTTAGGTAATTTGACTTTTTTTATCATAATATTATTGTGTTTTCTACGGGACTTGAAGTAAACAACAGATGACTAGCTGTTTTAACCAACGTGTCATTTTTGATTCCATCTTTGTTCCGTTTGTCGAGTCGAGATCGTTGTTGGGATTATAATAAGAATAAAGAAGATTGGACATTTTTTGTTTTTAAATATAAGGAAATTTCATTATTTATTTTAATTCCTCACTAACCAAATTTATCGGGTACTGAATTCCTCACTGCCCGAGTTCATTGGTCCTGAAATTTCTCACTACCCGAATCTATCGGATACGTGAAAATACCCGACCGAGTTTTAACGTATATTTCGGACCCGCCCAACCATCGGGTAGTGAAAAAAACCCGCCCGAAACCCGAAAATTCGGGTACTTGCAGACCCCTACCTCCTTCCATACTATATTGCAGGTATGTCGAGAATTTTCATTTGGAATACGTACTTTTAACGTAGTTGGTCGCTTAACTCAGGAAAATGCTACATATAACATGCCATGCATGAAAACTGACGATCTTAAGTACACGCCGACAAATTCGAATGTTTGGCCTTGAGATTTGTGTACTGTCATGGCAAACGCAGGTCTTACTGGAAATTGGTGTCGCTGCATGGTACATTCCAGATGACCAGATGAGTCAAGAGTTATTCTTGGTATTACGTTTGGTGTTCAAATAAAGAAATAAGTTGAAAATTACACCACCTGATTCATTGTTAATGATTTATGTTTGTTAAATAATATATAAACATCTGGAGCGAAAATTAACAGATTAACATTTGTTTGTAAAACATCTGGATTGTATCTGTAATGTATCTATTCGCCTACTTAGTGACTTCAAAGGTGGTATGTAAAAGAAGTTCAGAGTAGCTACTTAGCGCATTTTTGCAGACATAAGACCTAGTGCATTCGATTCCTGATGTCAAAAAACCCCTATATGCAAATTTTTATCCAAACTGTTAGAGCCGTTAGCGAGATCCCCAAAATAAATTTATATACAAATATACAAGAATTGCTCGTTTAATAAGATTAGATTACTATCATTCACTAAACACACTAGATTCAGAATTCAAGTTGGAAGTAAAGACTACGTGCCAATTCGCAGCTAGTTTCGGAATTGCAGAACAAGCGCCTCTGGCATTTCTGACAGAGATCAATTGAACAGATTGCAATGTTGGCAGTCTTTGAGTAGCAGATTCTTGGGAGAAGGCTTGGCGATCCTATAACGTGTAAACAGAAAGAGCTAGTATGGTTTGTGTTTGTAGTTCTGTTTGGAGGTTTGTTCAGTAGGGTTTTAAATGTTCTCCAAAGTAAAATAAAAGAGACCAATAAACCGTAATTAAAAAGAATACTTTTCCTTTCCCGTGGACTTTTATGAAATATTTTCAGCTCAGAGTCCATCCTGACAGCTCCGCAGTTGAAGAGGACCAAGGACACAAGCGGAGGCCTAGCGTCTCACAGTGTAAAATAAGGCAAGGAAATTACCTTTAAACACTTAATATCTATTACACAAAAGCTTGGATGGATAAGGAAGAGTTTGTTAAATCGATTGTTCATTTGATATGATGAAAAAGGAAATTTTCTTAATTTCAAAATAATTTTATAACTAAATTTTCGTAAAATGATCATTCATTTTTAATAATATGGCTTTGAACTGTAAAGGTGCGTATACACTTGTGCGCTGCACGGCACGCACACGCAACAAGTTCTCTAAGTTAGTACTGGGTGTTGGAGCTGCGCACGAGCCACATGCGCACGGCGCATCACGATCCATGTCCTGTTGGTTTTTTCAACGAACCCTTTGTGTGTTCGCAGATCTGATTTGGACGTTTTGGACGTGTGTTTCAGAGGTTTGTAGTTTTTCGTGCTCACTGATTGTTGATTGCTTTGTGAGTTATGGAGTGGTCAGAAGAAAAAATAATCAAGTTAATCGATGCCTATCGGAAAAACCCTCTATTGTGGAATCCAACTAATTTGCAACTAATTTCTCATTATCATCAAAATCATTCCTCAGTTGCCTATTAGTTTTAACAAACCCTTTTGTATACATTCGATACTTTATTTCTAGTCTGAATTCAGAAAGTAAATTCAATTTCAATAAATAACTGGCTACCAGATTGTGAATTTTAAAATTCTTTAGTTTAGTAAAAATATTCATCATTAATTACTTCTTTATTATTTCAAGTATTCTTTATTTTAAAGTATAGCTAGCCTGTACAACGATATCTTAAAATTACATTATTTATATGAACCAAGGCTATTTTAACTTCAGGCCTATTTCACATTTGTTTAAGTTAAAACCCAACTTTGAGGCCTATGATTACTACCAGCAATATAACGTATAGAAAAAGGTACGTATAATTTATTTACACACCTGTCTTGAGCGGAAATTGGAGTGCGGAAATAAGTGTCCTGCTTAGAAATGTGAGGACCGATCTTCTGCAGCAGGTTCTCAAAGTCAGAATGATCGCGGGTTTTCTTTGGATCGCTGAAGTTTCTTTGAAATTAACACTTCCAACGAGCCGCGAACGCGCGGTGTGCACACCGTGCAGGTTGCATGGCGCGAGAGTGTATACGCACCTTAATATGTACATATTTGCTAAGTTTGTATTACTTGTTTATCATTTACTTGGAATTATTTAAAATATAACATTAAATTTTGGTTACATAAGGAAGAGTTGGCATTATGATTTTTCTCAGGGGGACTGACAATTTTTAGATTCAACCCTTAACTGAGCCTTTTATTAAGCATTATTTGAAGCAAAACAAAAGCTACTTAGGTCAGTCTAGAAATGATACAGTCAATACTGCACTGTATTAAATTTATAGTTAGTAATGTGGCTAATCTAAGAAGTATTACATACGTAGATATTGTATATACATATCTATATTCTTTTCAAATATCGGAGACTAAAATATATTTTTCTCAATCCAATGTTTTTTATATATATGAAACTATCTTGTTTATTAAAAGTGAGAATCCAACATTAATTATTTTATTACAAAGTATTCATTAAAATTAAAATATTTTCAGATTACATTTTTGAATGCAGATAATAACCCTCACATGTTAGGGTTAACAAAAATCTGATTTTATTTCACAAATTTCCAAATATCTTAATAATAGGAGAATATAGAACACATGAAATAACTGGTTTACCTTGTATGGAGATGTTCTCGTTGCACTTGTAAACTCTCAACTTGCTCCTGTAACTCATCATTTGTACGCTGCAGCTTTCTAAAAGTATTAGATGTTATGCATTAAATTAAAAGTAGTAAAACATAGTTTGTAAAACAGAAACATTTTTTTAAATTCAGCAAATTTAGTCATCTTAAATCCAAGACGAACATGTACACAATTTCTTAATATCCAAAACCAAGTTTCCCTTTATTGTGAAATATTAATTTTACCTTATATTGTTGGTAGCAGAATCGACTTCATCTTCAGCAACGGCTAGTTCTCGTTTCAGTTCTTCCACTCTACTACGTAGCCTTTTTACTTCTGCTTCATATTGTTCAGCTCTACGCACAGCATGAGCAAGCTCTGTTGTTTTGTCTGTTAAGACTTTCTTTAGTTTACTGTGAGAATGTTTTAGATCAGTTAACTCCTAAAATGGAAAAATGTATCAACATAAGTTCCAACTTGCAGAAAAAGTACCAACTCTTATTAAAATTACACAAATACTAAAATGTTTATAAAATATTTTGAAATAAACAAAAATGGTGCAGCAAAATTTTCAGGTCTAGCTTTTAAATAGAGTTAAAAAGGTCTATAAATAACTAGCTGACACGTACGGCGTTGCCCGTGGTGGTTAGTATTTTCAGTCTTTTTAACGTAATTGTAATCTTTTGAAGTGTTCAGTTAGTGAGTGGTATTTGGCTTTTATATATATAGATCTTAAATAATAAAAGCACTATTGTCATAATAATAAAAGATCTGAAATTATGATTTTAGTAACTTTGATCCCCCCAAACCCCTCCTAAAATTTCGAAATTTTTCATACCCTTTCTTAGAGAGCGCCTAAGGCCCTAGAGGAAGCTACATACCAAATTTCACTCCAATCCGTTCGGGCGTAATTTGAGGATGATCAAAAACGCAAGGAAAAATGCAAAAACGCCTATTTCTGGCGTAATTTTGGGAGAATCTCAAACATTTTTTAACAGACTACTTTTAGGCTTTAAAGGAACCTAAGTACCAAATTTCAACATTTTCTGCCAATTAGTTCTTGAAAAAGCTGTGAAAACGCAAAAAATCGCTAGAAAAATGTGAATATTGGGCGTATCTTTGGGTTGTTTTCAAAATCCGTTCTTAGTGCGCGTCTAAAGATCCAACTGAACATGCATGCCAAATTTGAACTCATTTAGTTCAGTAGATTTTTAGTTCTGCTGATGAATGAATGAGTGCCATTTCGCTTTTATATAGATAGATTATAATTATCTAAAGAAGAAAAAATAATGTTTTATTTCGTTGCTTATCATTTTTATTTTATGCCTATTTAACTAACAAGTTTTACACTGCTTGCTTTACTAAGTATTAAAGGCTTACCAAAAAATAAAATAAAAGTAATATTTCAAAAGCTCATATTGATACATAAAGTATAAACTAGCTCAATCAAATTCAATTTTTAACTTGAGTGTTGTTTCTATAAAATAAAGCAATATACTATTCAGATACCTTTCCCCTATCTGTAACTTCTTGTTGTAGTTGCCGCAGTTCGGTGTCAGCTGTCGTTGTAGGTCTACCCCTCCTCTCAAGCCTCTCTTGCAAATCTCGCATCTCTCCACGCAACTTTTTATTGTCCCGCTCTAATCCTAATTTTTCAGTTTCCAAACGTTCACGCTTTCCCCATTCGGCTGCATTTTCTGCTTGCAATCTTTCTAACTAGAGGAAATTAACAGATTAACTTAAATTAGCAACTTGTAAAAATCTAACAATCATAAAAAAATTTAAACATTAAAAGTTAAATCTTCTAAACTTGGCTAGTGACTTCCAACTTATTCTTGACTTTTCCTACATGTTTCTCCTAAAATTCCACACCTGATTTCCAACAGAATTAAATTAGTATAAAATATTTGATTGCCGTAATTTTAATGACCGAAGATCAAATCATCACGAAGGATATATTAATCAGAGTACAGGCTCTCTGCAAAAGGGAGACATAAGGTTCTCAAGGGTTTGACAACACCCTCACCGTAATCAATAAACATTGCATGCAAAGTAAATGTAATCAGTAAAAGTAACATTTTTGGTTGTCAAAAATGAAATAATTCTAGTAAAACTTAAACTAACCTAAAAGTTTGAAAAATCATGAGGTGAGATGAGCGACTTAATAAAAAATAAAAACAAGTTGTCTATAATCGTTCATCAACTTTGCTAATTTCGATGAATTTTGGACGATTTGGTGGTTTTCTTCTGAAATCCTTCCCAAAACTGTTTTCCAATTTTTTTTTATCTCTTGCGTTTTGAGTTACAAGATTTTTGTTCCTGTATAATTTGGGTTTTTATTACTGTTTAAAACTCTCCCCTCATTTTATTCGTATCTCATTTAGTCAAATACTTCATGAATTACTTTATTAAAAAATTTCAGCACTTAAGAAATTTGGAACTCAAAAATGCATATTTATTTTTTCTATTTCTATAACTCATTTAGATTTTATACTTATTAGGGATAAAATTTACTAATACCCTTATTACCCGGGTTCAAACACTAATCTGTCTAGGAACAATTCAATAATAATGCATCCAGTGGTTCAGTGGCAATACCTATTTCTGTATTTACTCACACAATACAACAATACAAATATATACGGTTTGATAAATTAGCCTTTACTTATGCTGCATACACTTCCTTTACTAGATATTACGTTCGTAGGACAGACTGAAACAAGAACTCGGTAAACAAAAAAACAAAGCTACTGAATTTACTTCCGTTAAACTTTTGACTCCAAACTCAATGTGATATCGATAGACTAAGTATTCTGTTTACTCACTCAAATTTTGAACGGATTTAGTTTTTTAATCGTGTAGAACTCTCGCAGTGTAGACTTGCCTCGTGCTGTCCAGCTTCCGACCCTTAGCTTCACAATACTTGGCCAAATCTCGGCCCAATGTCCTTAGCTAACTGGCCTAGCTCCCGGCCCCACACTTTAACAGACTGGCCTCGAATCTAGATTAGGGTTATGCTTATATAACCCATCTAACGTCCGTGTTGACAAACTACACTGTTCTTACGTGCAACACAAAAACACTTCCGCCAAGCTCATCCTTCCTTGTTTACCTCCATCTGTCTTACGCAAAGTAATATCTTTACATTAAACATACTAACTCTAATACTGAATGTAACTAATATATATCTTTTAATACACACCCCATCAATTCTTAACATACTGCAAACAAAAATTCTCTCACAACTATTTTTTAACTGCCTTTTTTGTATGTTAATTATTATTAGTTATTAAAACTCCACCACAGTAAAGCGGCCTCGGCTTTACTCTGAAAAACATTCCGGCAAAAACAAATCGACCTGACGCTTAACCAGGAGCCTTGGCTCCACCCAGGTTGGATCACAGGACTGGGAGATGCTGAAGGTAAGCTTATATATACTGAAATAAAAAAAAAAATAATAAAAAATAAAATATTGTAACTATAACTCAATTACTAACAACCGAACCTGCATTATTGTAAGAACGGGATTGCAATGCTTGCCTTTAATGGATATTTGTTCCAGAGACATCACTACAGTGATACTTCACTGGCAGAATGAGAAGGGCAGACAGGGCGATAAACAAATTCAGCCTTTTTAAATCACCTGGCGGAGACAGAGTCTATCCTACGTTATTGCAGGAAGGACCAGACTCCAAGATCCAAAAGAATCTGCAAGTTACCCAGAGCCAGCATATCCTATGGCTACATTCCGCACGCATGGCATGTCATTCACGCTAGCAGAGTGACATTCATTCCTAAACGCAGCAGAGTAAATTATTCTGGCGCAAAAGCTTATCTAACCATCAGCTTACCCTCATTTCTCTTGAAAACAGTGGAGAAGCTGGTTGAAAGATACATAAGAAAAGGGGTGCTCTACAAGGTACCCTTCTTCGAAATCAACACGCCCTCCTACCTCGAAAATCCTGTGAAATTGCTCTACAATCTTGTGGACAGAATCAAGGGAGCACTGGAAAGAAAGGAAATAGCAGTGTGCACTTTCTTGGACATAGAAGGTAAATTCGATAACACGTCGTTTGACTCTATAGTGCGAACACTGTGAGATCTAGAAGTGGTAATAAGGAGGGTGCATTCCATGGTAAGAATCAGGTCTCTACTTGGTGAAACGTTAGAGGTCACAATCTTGAAATAGTTCTTTCACCTCTGCTGTAAAGTAGTCGATATTCTCCTTACAGAAATCAGCCAGTCAGGAACATACATCCAAAGCTATGCAGATGACATATCAATCTTGGTTAGTGGTAAAAGTGATGACACTGTCTCGGATATCATAAACAGAAGCCTAAGACGTGTAAAAACATGGTGTGCAAGGGAAAGCCTCAACGTCAATCCCAGCAAAACCACCATAGTTCTTTTCACAAGGAAAAGAAACTAAACCCGGCTAAACATTTCTGGGTTCGTGAAGTATCTTAAAGTAATTCATGATCAAAAGCTGATGGGGAATACACACCTGTACAACCTGATTCATAAGGAAAAATGGGCGCTGCTGACAACCAGAGGCTTTATTGGAACTACCTGGGGTCTCAAACCTCACATGGCTGTTTGGCTGTATGAAGCTGTGATTAGACCCCAAATCACATCGGAGCAGTGGTTTGGTGGAAGAAATCATACCAAACAATGCAGGGAAGAAACTAACAGGTTTACAACGACTTGCATGCCTATGCATAATTGGAGCTTTCAGAAGTAGTCCTATTGTGGCTATGGAGGTGTTTCTTGGACGTCCACCCCCAAACATCTACATAATGTTTAAGTCAAGGAAGTCTGCAAACAAACTAATAAGTGTGAAAGAATAGCGGAAGGGTATGCCTGGAGCAGGACATTCCGACATAGTAAACACTGTACTTAAAAACTCTGTGATAGACATGGTGACTGACACAATGCACACTGAATACATCTTCCATAGATCCTTGTCTGGCACACAGACAGGTCTTTGATGGGCAGCAACTCTGGTTAAGGCGTATACAGCGCATCGCCAAGGACAAACATCAGTGCGAGTCTTAGGACACACTAAACAGTATTGAAAGCAGAAATCATAGCAATCACTGCCTGTACCCACTTAGGATTGAAATAGACATATCCTAATCATCTCAGTCAAGCAAAACTTAAAGCACTGGACTCAGTACAAATCACATCCAGACTGGTGGATAAATGCCTCTCAACACTAACCAAACTATCCCACATTAAACATGGTGGAATTGGGTGTCAGGACAGCGTGGCATTCAAGGAAATGAAATGGTAGATGCTCTTGCAAAGAAAGGAGCATTCACACCCTTTATGGGGCCGGAACCAATGTGCTGCATTAGCCGTAGCACAGCAAAGAGTGCAGTAAACAACTGGGCCAGGGAAGAGCAACACCACAGATGGTGTATACTAGGACACACACAAAGTAAACAATTGATCAAGGGACCAAACACTAAGCTTACCAATCCCTAATCAAGTTAAACTCACAGCAGATCAAAAGAGCTGTAGGGAAAGTTCTATGAAACAAGTTCAGTTCTGGAAACATCTAGTAACAGTCGAAGTCCTGAAAGGCGACCAACACTGTCGACTTTCCGATCAGGTCGAAGAGTCGGCAAGACAGTCATGTTTGATTGCGGGATTCTGGAGCTCAGAAGGAGAGGACTCTTCGGAATCCAGCAACCTGGGGGCAAGAAGACATGTACTTGGTGGAGAAAATCCTGAACCTCACAAGAGGTTCTAACAAGCTAGGCATCGGACATAGGGGGCACAATAAAGCATGGGTTGATGTGTAAGGAACCTTCTTCAAGGAGGAGTCCACCTCACTATAATCTAAAGAAATAAACATGCCCTTAAGCCAAAAGATCAAATAAATACAAAGACCTAAGCCTCTAAGAGAGTTTGAGACGCTGGATGAGGACAATTTTGAAAATATAAAAACACATCACAATTTGCAAGTCCAAAAAAATGTTAGTGCCAGTTACAAGAATTCGAACTTGATTGCTGTATTTTATGAAATACTACAGTAAAATTGCAATTTGTGTAGACAAAAATATTCACAGCAGATGTGAGAACTTAAATTTGATCGCCCAAATTTTACGAAGTACCCCAGTTAAATCACCACTGAATTAAAATGTTCGTGGTATCAACTGAATGTGGAAGTGGCATCAACTCCAACATGATCGCCGCACTATAACTATAACTAAGTTGTAGTTATAATCACAACTTGCAGTACAATTTTGGGAACTCCAACTCGATTGCACTTATTTGATGAAGGATGTATCATTTATTCTTCAGTTGCCTTAGAAAACTATTAATTGAGAATCAAACTGTTGACATTTGAAGCATTAGTAAATCATTTTCTACAGATGTAATTTTTCTTAAAAGGTAAACTTTTAGTTTTCTTAAGTTTTAACAAAAATTTTGCTTTTTAACAGTAATGTAAAATTTAACCGTCTAATTCCTGATTTCCTCGGTTGGTAGGAGCGCCCTATTAAGATTTAACTTTCAACATTCAACTATGACTAAAATTAAAACCCAACCTTTTTTATTTGCCAGAAAATAATTGAAATTTTGAATCTATAGGGAATGACACATGTTAAACTAATTAAAAATATAATAACGGTGCAACCAAATTTGTTATTTTGAATTATAAACCGTTTAATTTAGGTTTGAAAAATCAACCTCTTGTTTTTTTTATTCATTATTTTCCATGTACAAAAGAATTGGAAACACTATTAACTGTTAGTTATAATAAACTAAATAATAATATGTAACTTTTAACAATTATTAAACAACTTATTAACTTAAAATAATTCAAATTGAACTTAAATACTATTATACAATGATTTCAACAATATTATAAACTTAAACAAACAATGAAAATCATAAAATTACCCTTCTGGTACAAGGAAAATGTAGGCATTTCATTTAGGCTTTAATAAGCCTGTTTAGAAGCTACCCTCATTAAGAAAAAAAATAACTTAAATGATACTTATCAGACCTTGAATAAAAATCAAAGGGCGGTGAAAACTTATAACATACTTTAACAAAATAAGAATACAAAAAACAAAAATTAGCACAAAGTGTGGAGTCTAAATTAAAAACAAGGGTTATTAAGAAAATACACAGAAGTAATACTAAAAATACTTTAACATATATTATACTAGAAAATTCAACGCAATACACACGCACGAAAATAAACACAGCCATACATACATTCTCACACACAACAGTCCTAAAACAGCGTTCATATGTTCATTAAGTTTTTAAATTACAATTTAAAAAATGCTATTTATATCATCTAAATGGTATAGCCATCGCCTCAAAAGCTTTAGAAAGGTTTTACAATTTTTATATTTTTGAATATATTCTGGCATATTATTAAAAAGTTTTGGGGCAACAAATAAATAAAATTTCATAAAACAAGTCTTATTGGGCTTTGGTACAGGATGTTGCGTACCACGCCTAAGTCTCATTTTATCTGGGTTAAGTACTAGTTCCATATTTCCACTCCGTTTGTAAAATATCTTTAGGACTTTGTATACGATGCTGCAGTGGAAGTATTTTTAAATATCTGAAAAGAGGCATTGAAGGAACCCTTTTAGATTTATGACAAATAAGCCGAACACATCGTTTTTGAATACTCAAAATCTGTTTAAGATTAGAAATGTAAGTACCTCCCAACATGCCAAACCATAAGTTAGTCTACTATGTATTAACGAGAAATATACAGTTTTTAAAACGTAACAAGGAGATAAGTTTTTCAAAAAGTAAAACATGTGCATTATCTGGTTTAATTTTATTTGCAGTTCTCTTACATGAGGTTTCCAAGAAACTCTAAAATCCACAGTCAAGCCCAGATACTTTATACCTGTTCAATAGAATTACATTGCTGTAAGCAGGTAGTATTGTTATAAACACATTGTAAACATTTATAAGTCAGGGGGGTATAACTGATTACTTTGTTTTTTAAATGGAAGATTATAAACTTTGTTTTGTCAGTATTTAGCACAAAAAGATTAAAATTAAAATACAAAAAGATAAAGTAAAATAAATATTTTTTTCAAATACCTGTGTTCTAAGATCTGCTAGTCTTCTGTCCATACCTTCTCGACTTGTAGCCTCGTCTATGAGATCAGCTCGGATTAAAGCTACCGTATCTTGATGTTGATCTTGTAACTGAAGCAATTCCCGCACTGCTTCTTGTCTTGATGCTCGCAAGTCTTCACATTTTTCTCGAAATTCCGCTAATTCTGTTCCTATCCTTTCTAAATTTCTATGTAAGCACATCTTCTCACTGAAACATTAAAAGGGGCATAAAAATAATTAAATATATTTTAGTATACTTCTTTCTTGTTTATGTCTCAAAACTTGTATTTTTACAAATCTGGTTGAGAAATAAAAATCTTCTACCAAGCTATACCAGGCTTCTTGATATAATGTCTCATGCTACTTGCTATGCAATATCATAGATTTAAATAAAAAACATTAAACAAACCTAGTAATTTAAGACAAAATCTACTAATTAATTAGTAACATAAAGTGTATTTAGGTACCATCACATGTTCCTCAAAATTTTAAATGAAGTGTTAAAACCCTAAAACTGTTAGACTGCTCAAATTGAACAGTTTCTGCACGCGGCGTAAGTGGCAAACTACTCAATTGACAACTCTACTTGTATTGAATATTTCACCCACTAAAAATCATCTAATCACAATAAAACAAAAACCATTAAAAAGAAAATGATTTAAACTTTAATTTTTGTATTTATAAATTTGTTTTAAAACATATATTTACATATAATGTAATTATCGTTTTAAAATTGTAGTTTCATAAACAGCTAATGTCGTGCGAGAAACAACAAGGAAATGACACAAACTTGTTTCTTCTCTAAGGCTCAATAACTTTCGACAGAATTGTTTTGAAAATAATATAAAGAGACCAAGATTTGTCAAGATTTGAACTTTCTAAAACTGCCTTCCAGTCAGTCACAAAGAACATTTTGCAATCGATATAGCTATTACAATTCAATATATTTGTGTAGTGATATTTATATCGATTTGAAGAGAAAACTACAACCTATCGCTTCATGTAAAGTAAACCACATTTTTTAGTGTTAGGATTTTATTTGTATAGCCTAGTCCTGTGAAATACAGAGATTTATTGAAATCAATATGCGCATTTCCCACGCTCTGTTATACGTGGTTCCCACAGTCTAGATAGGATCTACAGGCTACCTCTGTGGGAGGTTTCTCAGTTTGATCTAATTTTGTGAAACAAGTAAAACAAAGTGAAATACGTTTATAAAATAAGGTTATTTAAAATTTTCAAGTATACAGTTCAATTCCATGATTTATTCTCTACACTTTCTTATAATATTTTATTTTTGGGCAAAGCATGTATTTTACATCTTAAATTAAGATATAGATATAAGATCTAAGATCTAGGACTTACATCACCTGAGGACGCGAAGTGTTATTGGTTCTTCACGAAACGTCGTGATTTTGTAAATACTGTATGTGTTCAAAGGATTTTGTGTTTTTTTTTTTTTTTTTTGTGTTTGTGGTGTGACGTGAAGCCTTGCTTTAAAGAATTTTATATTTGACAACAACGCGTCCTGTATAGTAGCAGTTATATACAATTGGAACACCAATAAGGTGGGTGTAGTCAAAAAGAGTTTAGTAATTTATCTACCACCCCATCTACAAATGTCTTTCAAGATTAAAATCAATCAAATTTTTACCGTCATATATGAATTCTTTGAACCTTTCTCTACAAAAAAGCTATGTAACACTTTTAGATTGGGGTATAATTACTATATTTAATATACTAATTTTTGAAAAAATGCTTGCAAAACGCACTGAAATGGGTTGGCATTGCAAAAAATTAGCACGAACAACTCTTCTAGGGTTATTATTTTCAGAATATTATTAAAGCAAAAGCAATTTAACTATATGTATTTATAACTGTAAACAAACACTAAACTTGCTTTAATAAAACAATATTTTTACTGGGAAATAAAACAATATTATTTAACAAATCTTTGTGTGAAATATCTTTGTCTTACAAGTAGCCTACCATCTGTTAGAACAAATTGTGTTTAATGTGTCTTATAATCATAGTTGAGGTTATTTAATTGAGTCCAGACAATATTTAGCACAAATTAGTTCGAAATAGGAGGGACCTAAGGTGTTTACATTACTAAAAGATATATTTAAGTCTTCAATAATAATTGTGTTTCTAGACACACTTTTTTTATTAAGTTATTGTTCTTAATCAATCATAAAAAACAATAAACTCTGGCTTTAACAAACTTGGTTGTTATAAACATTCGGTTATACAATAATATGCTAGTCCCGATTTAACTTCAAACTAGAAACTCAACTTCAATTTCAACCCTATAAGTGTCACACGACTAGAAAACTAGTTGATTGCTAATTGGTTACAAACCAGCACCAAGAGTCAGGCGACTAGAAACTAGAAATGTTTCACCCACGAAAAATCATCGAATCTCAATAAAACAAAAACCATTGGAAAGGAAATGTTTTAACTTTAACAATTGTAATAATTTTTTTTTTTTTCTAAAACGTACATTTACGTATGTAATCATCGTTTTAAAATTTAAGTTTCATAAACAGCTGATGCCGAGCGAGAAAGCACAAAGATATGACCCAAACCCGTCACTTTTTAAGGATCATAATCGTTAGACAGACTGGTTTTGAACAGAATATAAGGACACCTATGGATTTGTCAAGATTTGAACTTTCTAACAATGCCTTCGAAACATTCGTCCCTCTTATAGTTTCTTAGATATGACGTTTTTTAAACCCTTTCAATTGGACAGTTTTCGACCAAAGAGTAAGCACATTTTTCAATCAATATATCTATTACTATATATTTGTATAATGACCTTTATATCGATTTGAAGTATAAGTTCCATATTTTCGTTTGATATTGTAAACCTAATTTATTTTGCATAGGCTATTCAGGTCTTTTCATAAAAATATGTTCATTTTTTTTGGCACTCTAGGCACGTTAGACATACCTTTTGATATATTCTTTCTTACACACATTATTGATCCTGTTCAAAATTGTTGTAAATCTTCTAAGTATTACTAAAATCTGTTGCCAGAAATTTTTTTGATAACTGCAACCCTTAGCACAAGCTAATGTAAACTAGGGGTTGAAAATAAAAACAAATTTGCATAACTCCTTAGTAGGCAAATTATCAAAACTATTCAAAGCTATTGAAAACCTTCTAAATATTATCTAAAACTTTTGTATGAAACAATTTTGTATATGACCTTTACTGCTGAAAGGGATTTTTAGCATATTTCCATAGGAAAAATGAGCTATTGCAGTGACCCTTATGGTAAAACCTAAGGTTGGGGGTAGTAAATTAGCACCAATCATGGTCCCCAGAACACGTTTAGGGGTGTCATTAAAAATTATGTATATACCTACATGTTCGCACTCTAGCGGCCGCATTTTATATCCTATTTGGTCCAATTTTGGTACACACGTTGGTTGTCTACGTCGCTCGGACGAGTTCGTTAGCCAAAAATATCCAACAAACGGAAGTACGTTTTTTGACCGGAAGTATCAATTTTTTTAGATTTTTATTATGAGAATGAAACTAGAGTTTTGTCTAAAAACATACTTGTAGGATCTGCACATTTTGTTTTTTTTTACACGACCTTTTAGCGCGCTCGGTTAACCCAAAATCGATCAAAATGTAAAATACCATAAAAGTACCGGGTACACGTGGGTTATTGTACCTAGGCATCTTCTGATCCGAGGCCGACGGCCGAGTTTGTACTTTGCGATTGAAGTGAAGCAGTCCTTAATCCGAGGCGCAAGGACAGGAGTTCAAACTCTGCTAGTTTTTCCGCTGCTAGTGGAACGAAGGAGTGCTTGAGTCGAAGCTGAATGCTTAGGTGGAAACAAATTCTACTAATATAAATTTCATACACACTGGCAGCTATTCAGCTCCTTCATGAGTAGATCAATTTCCCAAATATTTGGTTAAAACCCTAAAACATGTAGGCCTAAACTTAATTTTGGAAATTCGCTCAACTCACGTCAGCGGACCAGCTGCGTGGTCGAATTATTTTCATGTTGAAATGTTGACTGAACTCTGACCTCTGTTTACTTGTTAAAAATGAAGTCTTCTGGACATATCAGCTTAATACCAATTAAGACATTAACCAAAAAAAAAAAAAAATTAGCAAATCTAAATAGATATTTAAGATACCGTAGTCCTAATCAAAGTCGAAACTTTTAAGTTATTTGTTAGTATTTAAGTATCACATTTAATTTCAAGATCTGTATTTATGT
>JAGFPH010000532.1:195-11499 GCA_018207615.1 Philaenus spumarius
TAAACAGAAAACTAGCCCTAGCCCTCTAGGTTTATGTTTTCCATTTGCTTTGCATATGTTTGTTACGTTCGTTGGTTATGTTTCTAATTTGATAACGATAGTACGATTTTTGTTCTCGAAATAAAATGTACTATATTATTCTTTATACACGAATTGTGTCAAAATGTCCAAACAAATAATTGTAAAAATATGAACAATCTATTATTAAAAACAACTTGTAGAGGATTATTATTATTATTGCTTTGTTATATATACAGTTAATAATAATTCTTGAGCACGAATCTGTTATTTTTCAATATAAGAAACAGGCAGCTCTTTAGTAAATCTTTCCATCTATAAACTGCACAGTAGTCTATTGATGTATAATGTGGCCATCATAAATAAAAGTTCTGATTTAGGAATTTCCCTCTCTTATATTTTATTCTAGTGTTTCTTCTATATACCGTATATAAAACAAAGTGCGGGTTTGTTACACCACTTATAATTCAAGAACGGCTGAACCAATTTTTATAATCTTTGATTTGTTGGATTTGTCTTCGCCCCGATTAGCAGAATATCTATTAAAATATAGGAAAAATACATAAATAAAATTAAAAACGCAAAATAATTTTAGAGTTTGCTTAGACTGATTAACTAACACAGCCATGTTATTTGAATGTATTTACATTCATTACCATAGCAACCAATAAAATAAAATAACAGATACAACATCAGTTGATTCAAATGTATAATCTATATAATACAAATTAAATGCTGTTCGTAGGTAAGCGCATCACTTGAGAACGGCTGGACCAATTTGGCTATTTTTTGTTTTAAAATGTTCGTAATTGTCCGAATTAGGTTTTTATGGAAAGAAAAATTTGAAAAGTTTCCCGGAAAATGTTCAAATTCGGGAAAAACTGAACATAATTTTTTCTATGAACTCAAGACCATAACTCACGAAAACAGCTGTTTTAATAAAATGCTTAAGTAAAAGCAAACATAAGGATTACTGTATTATCTATAAAGGTTTACAAACTATAAATCTAAATTTGTGTAGTATATTCTTAAGTAGCATAAAAACCATTTTGCAATTTTATTACTTAAGTCAATGTAATGAAAAGGAATAACTTTACTACCCTTTAAATTAAATCAGGCAATTATTACTTCATTATTATTACAATTTAAAAGCGAAGCATTACTGGGTCCACTAGTTTTATTAATAAAGGGTTGTATCTAGAGTTTTAAAATTCTTTTACAAAGACTAGCTTCAACACAATTGGATTTGTTAACAAATTGCTATAAATTATTTTTTATTTCACACTTATTTCTGCCTGTACAATAAATTTCTCTTAGAATGGGTTACTACATTTGTACAAAGTTTTTTACTCTTTTCTATTCATTCAAACCTTACTTTTTCATGCTCCTCTTATTTTGATTTCACGATTTGCACTGTGAGATGAGCACTACTTAATAGTCTTGAGTCTTTATATATCTTATTAAATCTGTTTTCAAAGTCTTCAAAAAGTGTCAAAGTTTAAAGGACTTTACAAAGTTTGGTTGATAATATCAACGATCTGAAAAAAAAACTGCAAGCTAACCATGAGCAACACCGTTGTTTTGGTTCCAAAGTAAAACAAATATTTCACAGGCGAAAAATCACAGGCGGATTAATTAGATACACATCAGAAATACATCATTTTTTATACAACACACTTTATCTAGGCCTACACACTTTAACAATGCAGACGGGGATTTTTAACTCGATAAATGTGTACAATTATAAGGATTATAAAATTGTAGGAATATTATTGTTAAGATTTTGTGTTTATGTATATTATTATATATATTTAAAGATAGATAAAAATATTATCTTTTAATTTCCTTTTATTTTATATTGATAGATCAAATAATTTAGAAGTTATTAATATTATAGGCTATACAGGGTGACTATTTTAAGTGTGCCACCATTAGTACCTATATCAGAAGCGACAAGATTTACAGGAAACTTTAAATGGGGGACTTCACCTACTTTTTAGTGGCCATTAAAAATATGAATTTGAAGTTTTGAAAATATGCCGGAATTTTCCAATATGGCGGCCAACTTTTGAATTTCTTATGGGAACCCCTATTTTTATGACGGATTTGGATTTTACATGCAATTTTAAGACTTTTTTACTCTTGGTGTTTTTTTAATAAACTTAACCGTTTAGCCGCTAGGAGCGCTGAAAGTTTCAGAAACTCTTATTTCAACAAATTATTAAAGAGGCTTATTTTCAATTTGAAAACAATAAAATTTAACTCAAAGTACAATATGTTTTACAATAGAATGTTAAAAAGGTGTTGCAATTTCATAAATACTTTATTTTATACAAAAAACTACTGAAATTACTGTTAAAAAATCGCTAACGCAACCACTGCGTATTGTGTAAGAAGATGTATTTATGTGCGCACGCTTATGTTTATGAAGATGAAGGACACTTTGAAAACCTGTTTTAAGTCATATCTAATTAATTTAGATTAATTACTTTTTTGTTTTAAGTTAAAAGCTATTCTGTTAAAAGCACCTAAATAGCTTACGTGACAATTGTACTATTTTACAGATTTCTTTTCCTACATCGTAAAGTGTATATAGTACTGTAAGAAACTTCTTTGTATCGCAACAACAAAATGTTTTGGGACACAAAAAGGCAGTCAAGATGACTTAATTAATTATAACTTAAAGCAGGTTTTCAAAGTGTCCTCCATCTTCATAAATACATGTGTGAGCACATGAATACATCTCCTACACAATACACGGAGGTTGCTTTAGCGATTTTTTAACAGAATTAAGTACGTTTTTTGTATAAAATAAAGTATTTATGAATTTGCAACAGCTTTTTAACATTCCATTGTAAAACATATTGCACTTTGAGTTAAATTTTATTGTTTGTAAATTGAAAATAAGCCTCTTTAATAATTGTTGAAATAAGAGTTTCTGAAACTTTCAGCGCTTCTAGCAACTAAATGGTTAAGTTTATCAAAAAAACATCAAGAATAAAAAAGTCTTACAATTGCATGTAAAATCCAAATCCGTCATAAAAAATAGGGGTTTCCATAAGAAATTCGGAAGTTGGCTGCCGTATTGGGGAATGGCGGCATATTTTCGAAATTTCAAATTCATATTTTTAATGGCCACTAAAAATTAGGTGAAGTCCCCCATTTAAAGTTTCATGTAAATCTTGTCGCCTCTGACATACCAATGGTGGCACACTTAAAATAGTCACCCTGTATTATTGATTGAAGTTGTAAACATAACCCCAAAGTAAAATTTACAATAGATTTTGTTTGCGTATTACAGATGATGGGTGAAATCAGCTGTTTTATTATTAAGTTAAACGAATAGGTATTTATTTCTTCTTTAAATTTGTATAAAAACAAATATTTTGATGATAAAAGGTTGTATTTATATATACAGTTTATAACCTCAAAGCAAATATTATAACGTATATTATAAAATCCATTAGTTCTATAACTCATATTTAAAAAAAATCAACTTCACAAGAAATTATAACGTTTGAAGTTGTAAACATCAAAGTATAACCTATACTGGGTTTTGTTTAAGTATTACAGATGATGGGTGAAATCAGCTGTTATATTAAATGTTACTCCACGTACATATGCTCGTACACTCGCTTTTATAGGGGTTGATTAGGAATTTAGATTTAAAAAAATGAGGATTATAAATAGAAAATATCACAGTAATTATGATTGCTACATGTAATATATGTAACTACAGTAGACGCCAATTATTGTAACCATGAAATCAGCAGACTTGGGAAAGTTAACCAAAATATTTAACTGATTAAAGTTAAAGTTAATGCCAGAGAAAAATAACTGATTAAAGATATAGTTAATGTCTGAAAAAATTAACTGATTTAAGTTAAAGTTAAAAAAATAACTGATTAAAGTTGAAAGTTAAAATACGGCACGACATAAGGTTTATCAATACGCACGAGCGAGCGACGTTTCATTTGGTTGATCTTTTTTTGATTCAAGTTAAGCTAATTCAAATACTTTAGTGAAATAATAATTTACAAGTATACGGTTCAATTCTTTTATTTATTCTCTACGCTTTCTTATAATATTTCATTTTTGGGCAAAGGATACATATGAAATTAAGGATTTTCCTAAATTTAAGTTACTATTCAAACTAGGCCTAGTTTTGTTAGCAGTCTTGTGGTAGGAACATAAAAACTGATGTTTTCAAAATGAGAAATTTGAAATTGATATATATTTTTATACAGTTCTATTTATAACTAAATTACGAAACTATTTTACATTTTGAAAAAAATAACAAAAAATGTTTACTACTCTTTATGTAGGCTTAAAGTTGAACGTTTTCCTTTCGTTACTGAAAATTTTTGTTTCTTGAGCTAATAACTTTGTAAATTTTGCATCAATCATTTTTTTACTGCCTTATATGACTTCTTTGAACTTTCTCTATTAAAAGCTATGGAACACTTTTAGATTTGTTTTATAATTACTATATTTTTTGAATTTTTGAAAACATTCTTGCACACGCACCGAAATGACTTGGCGTTGAAAAACATTAACATGGACAGTTGTAGGGAGAATTAATTGAAATTACAGTAAAATATTTTGAAAGAAATTAAGTTTTTACTACGTTTTAGATTAGAATATTTTCGCTACTGGTACTGACAGCGAAAGATTGCTTGATCCTTTGACTTGACTAAGTTCTTAAAATAGACAAACAAACAATGACAGAGCAAGTAGGGGTGGGTAGAGGTACCGACCAGGGCAGGCGAATATAGAAGGGCTCAGCCACTCCTTTGAAGTTTGGCCAATGCCGACGATTCCGGTGAGGGGAGGGACGTTGATCGCGTGACGTCATAGGGTTGTCAACTGCGCTTATTCACTACTGCAGCCTTGGCTTTTCCCAATGAATACCCACCAGTTTGTTTGTAATAGGTGCTGAATTTTAAATTGAAATTAATTGTTTCATATTTGTTATTTATAGTGTTAGTTTTGGGTAAAAAAGGGAATTTCAAACAAAGATCAACTGAATCTATTTTTAGGTGACAATAATTAAAGAACTACTAATATTACATGTGGAAGTCAAATATAACAGATTTTTACAATGAGCTAAAAGAACGTAGAACAGTCTGCATTACAATTTTAAGTTAACTTAAAACTCCTTAAGAAATTCAACACAATTTTTAAACTCTTGCCGACCCTGGCAAAATTTGTTTCAGAATTGGATGTTATAAACATAATTATTATAAATTATCAATGTAGCTGATTGATCAAATTTCATTGCGTAAATCTTAATTTTCATGAAGTTTTAAAGTGATAGAAATATAAATTTAAAAATACAGTGCCTAATTTGTAGCCAAATTTCATATTTTAATACCTGCAAGATTAACCTTGGAACTGGTGGCCATTTCACTTTGTTCTGGAAGTTAGTTGTGAGACCCAAGTATATTAATTTACTAAATTACTATACTATACCTGCACCCGAGATACATTTTGATTTAACTATCAAAAAGAATTTATGTTAATGATTTATGAATACTGTATTTAAAACAATTATTTCATGTAAACATTGAAATATTTGCACAATTCTCAAAATCAAAGTTTAGTGCAAGCCTACAGAAATATTTTTTACAATTACAGTATTACTGTGTATAGGATGAACTAAAAAGTCTGGAGACACCCCTGGAGTGAGTAATTGGGAAAAAACCAAACTCAGGTAATGTTTACTAGGTACAAAGATGTACTTTTTTACGCATCAGACAATGTTGTTAACATTTAGAAAATGGGAAATTTTGGGGGCAGCTCAAAAATTGTTTTTCACAAACCAATGTCATGTGACCATTCATTTTAAATTTGTAGAAGGGTTGAGATAGAGACCTCAAATTTTCACTGTTAATTTTTATTTGGTTAATACCTTTAAAATAAATGGTCACGTGACAGGGGTTTGCGTGTAAAAATTTTGAGCTGCCCTCAATATTTCCAATTTTTGAAACGTTGGCAAAGTTTATCCATACATAAAAATGCATCCTAATGTATAATAAACATTCCTTGGATTTGGCTCTTCACCAATCACTCACTAAAAAGTCAGAAGGGTCACAAGGCAGGGGTTAGCGTTTAAGATTTTTGTGCTGCCCCAAAATTTCCCATTTTGGAAATGGTAACAACGTTGTCTTATGCGTAAAAAAGTATATACCTAGTAAACATTACCTGAGTTTGTTTTTTCCCACTTATTCTTTCAAAAATTTCAAGGGTGTCTCCAGACTTTTAGTTCACCTGTGCAGGCTACATATAAGTACTCCTATGAAAATGCTAAACCAAAATTTGATAGAAACCTAGAAAATTGTTATGCAAAGTTAAATAACCCAAACTAAGGAATATTGAATGTTGTCACGTCAGGCGCCAGGACCACCCACCCGGCCGGCATTTCCATTGTGACAAATCTTTCCGGGCACCCGCCAAATTAACTGACGTTAGTTTTAATCGTTAAGCAATATTTTAACGATTAAGAGTTAAAAGTTAAGTTTTTAAGTTAAAAGTTACCCATATTTTTAACGATTAATTTTAATCGTTAATTTTTTTAATCGTTAATCCCAAGTCTGAAAATCAGTTAATGTTATCAAATATCTAAATTCTCGATCATTCGTATCCCGACAGAAAGGAAATACATTGTTTATTATTATCAGGTCTTCAGTTACTATTATCACTTTTTTCCGTAATAGTGACAAAAATTAAATTGGCACCAACATGAAGCTTTTAAAAAAAAGGGGTAAAAAGTCAGCAGACAGTTTATATACGAATCGAGTGGTAGAATATAATTTTCTTTTAGTTTTAAGTGTACTTAAACATTTTTACCTACAGAATAACTTTACCAAATATCATTTAGTTTTCAGTTAGTTGTATTTCTGAACTGATATAGGTTAGTGCTACATTATTATTTTGCGTGCGAGTGAAATTAGGGTTGTGTCAAATCAGAAAGTTATGATTGTTTATTAAGAAGCACTTTAATTAGGAGTGATCTGAATAAAAAACAGATGTAAATCGTTCCTTCATTAAAACAGTTCCTTTTCCCATAATAGTTCGTTAACTTTATTTCAATATAAGTTTTAAAAGCGTTTCCAAGTATCATAAAATTTTTTGAATTTTAGTGCGAGCAATAAAAATACTGTGTTATTTTCTAAATACAAGTTTTGTTATGTCTGTGTTTATATTTTATAGTTTATGAAATGTTTAGTACAATAATACTAGGCATCCTGTAGCACTAAAAAATCAATAACTTAATTTAGAACATACAAATAGTCAAGGACAATGTTGTTTTAAAGTGCAGTTGTCTGTTTTTTTAATGACGTTTTTACATAATAATAAAATTATATTGATACCGGATACAGTTATCTGGTTGTTGGTATCACTCTGATTTTGTCATCAGTTTGGGTTTGGCCCAATGTGATCACAATAAGCAGTAGTAGAAAAGTTTACCATTTTTTATTATAATTAATCAATAAAAACAATTAATCAGTTTCATGTTTGATGTTTTATAAAATGGTGTATCATTTCGTATACATATTTATGTTTCTAGATTACTTTACTGTTAAAAACATAAATGTTTCTGGATTATAAATAGTTGATTGTAGTTTATTGACTAGTAATATTCTATTATATTTAAACATAGTGTAAAATATATTATTATATAATCTTGATTTATTTTGATTAAAACTTGAAACATTGTAATAAAGCATGCTTTTTATTGTCTTGGCATTGTATTTTTTGTGGTTATTAATAGCACAAACTCTATAAAATAAAAATCCCTTTTATTTTGTACTAGTAATTGTGTAAGTTGTGTTCTAGGATAAAGATCAAGGGATACATATTGCTTATGATTTTATAACAAGTTATAACTTAGTCTGTAATAGATTGTAAAACCTACTACTTATTTAAAATTGTGTAGCAATATTTCAGGATAAGCTGATTTGAGAGTTCTAATATTTCATGTAATCACAGGTTTAGAAAGCTTTCCATCTTACAGTCATTTTGCATTTTTTCAATAACAAGATATATAATACTTCCAGAACAAGAAGAGATATTGATATTAAATTTTGCACAACTTGTATGTATTTAAAGTTTAAAAAAATTTAAATTTTTAGTTGAGGTTTTAAAGTAGCCTTTTATAATGTTTACTTAAAAATATATACAAGAGACAACATTTTAACCTCTTTTAACACTGGAGTAGTTGAAATTTAGTCATGCGATAAATCATAGGGATTAGCCTACTATTGTAATCCATTTTAAAATATTTTATTTTCAGAAAATTTAAATTTGATTTTTATTTCTTATATTTTGTTTAGGTTTAGGATGTGTAAAAGACATAATTTTGATTAAAAAATTGTTTATATAATAAACCAAAATTTATATATTACAAAAACACAAAGTTTAAGTTTTTTTCATGTGTTTGCTGCCTACATGAAAATTTGCGCAAAACATCTTTAAAAAAGGGATACAAATTAAAAAAAAAATATTTTTATAATGTTACTTAAGATAAGAATAAGAAAATGATGGATATGTAAATGTTCCTCCTTGTAAGCAACCTTAAATCATAACTAAAATTTGACAGTTTTTAGTCTACACACTCGTTGCATGCACTTTTCTGATGTTCAGGGCAGACAATGTTTTCTGGTACTTTTGCTTGTTCCTTGATCTGCTACACTGATGACATCGTCCAATATCTTATTTATTATTATTAAAGCAAATCTTACTTTTTTCTTTATTATCCTTTTCAAATAACTTTTGTCATAATTATTTAAAAATCACATAGGTTACAATCTTTTTACTTCTACTGTACATCAAACGTAGTCTAGATTATTATTATTTTTAATTTTCCGCTTACACACTTCCTCAGCAAGGGCTAATTTAATTAGATAGTCTAGATATCGGTAAAATATTTAACTGGTGCTGAAAGAAATCAAGGTTTGTGTTTACTTAAACTCTTTTTAAATTTTGAATCATCCTGTAAAAGATTACTAAAATTAGTAATTTATTTTACAATAATTAAAAAATGTTTAATATATAAATGATTCAAATAATAAATATACAACTTACGGATCATTCGTTGTCTTATCACTTTATATCACCGATTTTTGGCGTTTTTTACCAATTAAAGAAAATTAAATCATTTTCCAAAACCAAATTTTCGGACAAACGAGGTTTTAGTGTATATATATCAATTACAAAAAATATGCTTAGTACAAATTAAAAGGTAATTGAAACCAACATTTTAGCTGAAAGGTTAATGTAAATTTATTTCAAATGTGTAGAACATAATTAATTATAATCACCATAACCAAGGTATACTGTATATTAGGCCTACTATTCCTTAACAATCAGCAGTCCGTTGTCTGAGTTTATACTATCTGCCTATCCAAAAATCACATAAGCAGAAGCTAGAACATCATTTCTCTATGCAAATACTATTTGACGTGAGGTATACTAAATTCCAAGGACAGTTAAAACAACACTGATGTCAGTGATACAAATGAGGTTAGGTGTACATGTGGATGTGGAACAGTGAAACGGACCTGACCGACACATGCGCACGTGTAATGTTGGCATGAATTTTGAATCTTTCCGTTAACCGTCGTTTTGGATGACCGGCTTTCGGATAATTGGCGCTCTACTGTACAGTAGCCTCAATCTTGGAGTGTGTCTGAGGGGAGTAGTTAAAACTATAAGAAAGTGAGACGCAGCCCGTTACAGAGTTGTGTATTTGAGAACCTAGTTTTCATAGAATTGGTTGTACCGCCAAGGCAGGTTCAGGGAGAAATAAAAGGAAGACACACTCTTCAAGCCAGACACAATCCTAGTCTGAGGATACTGTATTTATGTTTTTATTTTTTAGGAGTCAAAAATAGTATTTAAGTATGTAAATGTATGAAATAGTTATTTTCATAATTAATTATAATGTGTTTCTAGATTAATACTTTGATTTTAATAGCTTCTGTTGTTACCTAGCGTTACTGTATAAATTTACGGCAAAATTCAAACTATGATAACTTTCTTTAGGGTTTCTTTAGTAAAGATAAATAAAAATATATAAAAGTTTCATCTGTAGGCCTCATATTGTTTAAATATACTTACTTTTGGCAAGCATAAAACTATCTTTTAAAAAAATTGACTGAATAAAAATAAATACTTATAAAACTAAACGTATGATTACACCACACAACAAAATTAATGTTGCACTTTAGAATGAATACACAAACTACACATATTAACCTACTTGCATCGTTTGGCATTATACATAGCGTAAACTCATGCCTTTGTGATAAGCTGACTTACCTTGTCTATATGTACCTTGATTTGACTGAATAAGTTCAGGTTGAAGATTTTATTTGTCTAACATAACTATTTTTTAACTAATTTACTAACCTTCAAATGGTCCTATTAATTTCCCCTCAACTGCTACTGGGCCTTACTAGTTTCGACACAAACCTATGCGTTCGAGACGACCCGCAAGTGCTTGTGTGGAAAGCTATGTCCCATTTTAATTATTTAACGACCATTTAATGGTGAATATTACGTGTTTATACTTTATGTGTTGTGTAGTGTTTTGTGTTATGTGATTATCATCTGATATGTTCGTCTTCAACAATGACAGAGGTTTTGTCGAAACTAGTAAGACCCAGTAGCAATAGAGGAGAAATTATTAGGACCATTTGAAGGTTAGTAAATTAATTTAAAAAAATTACAATAATGGTCCAAGAAGTAGGATTCAAAGAAATGAATAACATAACTATTTGGCTAAGACTGTTTTTTCCTGGTTAAAAAAATTAAATGATTATAAAGGCAATGAAGTTAAATTTTAAATACTCTGTCATTTTATAATTAACACTAAAAACTGTGACTCTAAAAAATCTATGATGAAAAAATATAACAACAGTTGGCCACAGATACCAACATGTTCAAACTATGACGCCAATCCAAACGACAACCTGAACTAGACACAGATTTCCAAAAGTTTGCATCCTGGGATCATATGACCAATCTAAATTGCACTCAAACACCAATAGATGATGTCATAATTAACCTACTATTCTTTTTGAATGTTAAATATAAATTAAATTAGTGGGTTCGAGATGCTTTGAAAGTACTTACCAAATGAATTGAAGGTGGAACAAATGAATTTCAGCGAGACATTATAGTCGATTATTACTGTTTAATGTGATTTAATCAAAATGTTATTCACTACAAAAAACATGCAATTACACATGTAACACCTATAACAAATAATAAAAATGTTTA
>JAGFPH010000532.1:25797-52557 GCA_018207615.1 Philaenus spumarius
AATTTTATAATGCTAATATTCTCTTTACAATTTACAAACAACCTACAATACCTAACCAATTTTATAATGCTAATCAACATGACAATGCTACCCCAAGACGAAACAACAGAATATCTATGTTTATGTAATACTATTTCTGACTCGAGCTTCTACTCTCATTGCACCGAAACACACAGAATTGAAAGATGAATATTGGACAATCTATCTGTCTACCTGCTCTGCCAATGCTCCCTCAGTACGTTCCAATTGGAATTCCCGTGGCACCCTCTCTCAAAACGTCCAATCAACGATCGATTCCCAATCAGCAGAGTCTCCGCCTTCTCACAGAAAACTGACCCTATCCTACAGAGTCTTCAAATGTCTCCCAAAACAGTAGCCTTGTATCTAGGTCAGTGTGACCCTTTTATAGTCTAGTTTGTCTAAGTATGTCTATTTAAGTGTGCTTTGCTCTTGTCAGCTATTTCACAACATTTGGCAGTATTACCCAATGTTACCCTACATTCTGTGTCTTTGTCTTGGGCTAGTAAATCCTAAACTATTCTTTATTATAACTTTTTATCGTCTATATTTAGTTCTTAATCCTATCATATTAATTCTAACATGCGAAACATTTTTTTAATATAATAGTATTTAAGTCATAATTAAGAAATAATTAAATTTATCTCGTAAACGCTTAGTGACTGCATACGTTATGTGTTCCATCATTAGCTATTAAAATTTCCAAGTTATGCAACACAAACTGTAATTCTCAAAATGCAGTAAACAACCATGTTATCGAGCAGTTAACCTACTGTTTCATGATTACCGCATTTAAAAATTACAGTTATATGTTTTGTGTTGTGTAAAATGAATATTTTAATATCTGTTGGTAAAAACATTTCGAAACGGGTCATAAGTAATGCCGAAACAAAGTCACATGATAGATAAAAGGTAAATTTAGTTATGTTCAAACCTAACAAGAGTTGTGAATAATACACGTTCAAAGCTTACACAATTTATTTACTTTGATCTGCCAGCTAATATATTAACACACTTCATTTGTCGCAGAGAATTAACTTAAGATTTTTTCTCGATAGTTAATTAACTTTGTTTAAAGATAAAATAGATATAATATTTTTTAATAAAAAATTGTACATTTTAAAACCAGTTAGTCTTTTCATTCTGGTAAATTACAGTTCCTTACAAAAAGTCCATACATTTTCACAGACAAAATTATTGGAATAATATATACCTAAATAAAATATTCTGCGTTGAATTATATCACACTTTAACTAATTTCTATATAAATATGCTCTTTTATGTAGGCTTTTTAGAAGAGTTGAGCTCTGTAAGACAGCATACAGTGACAGAAATACCTGCCGGACATAACAGAAATCCGCCTGTGTTAGTTCATTGTAGTACGGGAGTTGGACCCTCTGCGGTGACAATACTTAGTGATCTATTACTATACACGTTGGATCATAACCAGGTAAAAAAATCTTTACAATAAGCTCCATTTAGAAAATAATCATTATATTTTCATGTATTTCAATATAACACAATACCTTCAACAATAGAAAGAAGGGGAAAAGGAATAAAATCACTTGTTGATAATTTGACATTTTTTGTTATTTTGAATCTAAGTTTTTGGATTTGTATGCTCTATTTGATGAGTGGTCAGAGTGAAACCTTGCTGCGGTTGTTATCAATAAGGAAAAGTGTGTCCTTGTGATAGGTATGTGTTCCCAACATTCAGGTGGGGTTGGAACTTGATAGTGATCTTTCTTTGTATCCGCTGTTGAAGTTGTTAGTGTGTGATTAGTACGGTTTAATATAAGTTAACACAATAGGTCGTCAGTAGTTAGAAGAAATAATTAAAGTCTTATTACTAAAAGCTGGGGTATTTTTATAGAAATTAATAATGGGAGTTGGAAAAAGTCGTGATACCAGATTATTTCAGCCTATTAGAAAGTCCGTGTTTAAGGATTAAAATCTTCTGCAAACAGGAAACAAAGCTGGTGTAATTATGAGAAGATTAATCAATAAAGCTTTCATAAGCTACAAGGCTCGTGAATTTTTGTTTTAAAATAAACAGTCAACCTTTTATAGAGTGTTGTTCCTTGTAAATGAGGACAGCAACTTGCTAAACTTCAAGAAAATATTTTTTTAAAATCATTTTAAAACATTTTGAATTTTGAAAAGAGGAAGAAAACAGGAACAGTCAGATCTAGCTGAAGAACTGAAAGTCAGTGATTAGGCTAAATACTTGGGTTTCTCCTTACACCAGGTGTATGTAACCTAGGGCCTCTGGAACCCTATTTTCTCTAACAAAAAAGAGAAATCCCTGACCCGGTGGAAGAATTTGGATTTATCATAAATTTTCCACTTATCACTAAAAGGTAAATCCTTTAAAAAATTTAATAGATAAAGGTACAATGCAATAGATAAATTTGGCGGCTGCAGTTGACAGCATATGTACCAACCTCTCTTCGCTACGTCTTTAGTGGGTGGCGCTTCACTCTGAACACTCAACGAATAGAGTTTAGTTATTTGGGAACAAGTGTAACTTGAGAATCTAAACATTTTCATAAATATCACAATAGAGATTAATGTTGGGGCTAAATGCATAAAACAATATTAATATAATTGTCGATAAAAATGATAATCCAGTATAGTTGTAAAAGTTATATTATATATTGTTTTTTTGTATTTAGGAACTAGACATACCTCGTGTTGTGTGTCTTCTGCGCCACCAAAGGATGCTGATGGTACAAAACGTAACCCAATATAGATTTGTCCACAGCCTGCTTATCTATTACTTGAAGAACTCGCGTCTAATCTAGTCTTCCATAAAACTTGTGTAAAGTGCCCTTCAATTAAGTTATGTATATTAACCTGTTATGACACAGTGCCTTAGTTACACAGCATTTATAAAATCTTTGTAATGTAATAACAAATGTTTTGTTTGTACTCTTTGCTTTTTATTATTTTTATAGTTATGTATTTATTAATATTTATTATAACATTTTAAAAGTAGTTGCTATTAATATTATTAGTAACTAGGAACCGATTAAAATTTAAACCCGAGAATAAATAATAAACAAATATTTTATTCATGTTTTGACATAACAAAAAGGTCATTTAGTTTTCAAATGTAATTAAAGTATTTTAAATAAAATCATTGTTATTAATTCAGTATATATTATAAAAACTGTTAATAACTTGCAATAACAATTTATATTTTGAATGTAATTTCTTTGAATAAGGACTCAAAAATGTTATTTTTCTTTAACAAGGAAATTGAATTTTGAGGTTCGAAAAATATTGGTGCTATTAGCAATGGATATTATACTTTAGTTTTGTGTAAATGTTTATTTTATTATTAACTGTTTTGATCTATTCTATATTTAAATATTGTTGCACATAAATTGTTTCAATGAAGAAACAAATACAACATTTAGTCCAAAATAAAGAAAAGTTTTAGTAAATATTTTGATGTACAGTATTAATAGAAAAATAATTATATCTTAATTGGTCAGTTTAAAACAAATTTATTGTTATTAGCGAATTTCCATAGGAAAAATGAGCTATTGCAGTGGCCCTTATGGTAAGACCCAAAGTCGGGAGTTCGTTAGCTAAAAAAAATCCAGCAACCGGAAGTACGTTTTTTGACCGGAAGTAACTACTTTTTGAGATTTTTACTATGATAATAAAATTTTTTTAAAGTTTTTCTAAAAATATAAATGTAGGATGTTATTCTGCGCCTTTTTGTTTTTTTCCGCGACCTTATAGCTCGCTTGGTTCCCCCAAAATCGATCAATGGTAAAATACCATAAAAGTTCCCGGTTCGAAGCCAATTGATGCAAACTCGAGAGGCCACTAGGCGCAAACAAATTCTACTAATATATTGAGTACACACAGACCGCTGTTCAACGCCTTTGTGAGTAGACCTATTTCCCAAATTGTTGGTTGAAACCCTAAAACATAGGCATATAAACTTAATTTTGGAAATTTGCTCAACTCACGTCAGTGGTCCAGCTGCGTGGTCGAATTATTATTTGTTTAAAATACAATTTTATCCTACAGTTTTTTTTCTTTTAAGTAAATTTATTTTAATAAACAACTATTGGTACTGAAAAATTAAATAGATATAAACAACTTACAGAGCCTATGTTTCTATAAACTCTACAGCAACTTGTTATTTAAACATATGTATTTGTTCACATGGAATGTAAGGGAAAACGAAAATTATTTTCCTTTCAAAATAGAATTTATAAGAGAGTAGATATTAAATTGTGTACATGAAAATACTCAAATAGTAATTGTTCTCCCTTAAACACAATTTTTCATTGTTTAGTCAAGTTAATGGAATGAAAATACAATTTTAATATCTTAAATTTTAACCATAAAATATACATTTAAGGTTTGTAAACTTTAGAAATATAGCCTTTATTTTGGCGTTGTTCAGTTGTGGCTTTACAATCAAAGTTTACTATTATTGTAGTGCCTTATACTTACTGATACAAATTGGCTTTTGTAAAGTGTATGGATTAGTAGATCTATCATTATTTTCAGGGATGTTAGCTATACTGTTAGTAGATAGATTGCTACATTAATTTATTAAATTACAGTAGAGCCGCGGTTATCCGAGCCTCGACTAATCGAGTTCCGGGTTAACCGAGGTAGTAAAAAAAGTTTGTTTTGCAGTAGACACATGCATTAAAGTACCTGCACAAAGTGAAATCCGCATATAAGGGCAAATCTACTGTACTTATATTAGTCACACACGGTTTTGTCAAAAGGCTTTCGGTAAATAAAACGCATAGTTTTTAATCATTAATAAATACAGGTACTGTGTAATCATTATACACGATAGATACGTTCCAGCAAAGTGCCGTATAAAACAAAACCGCGCATAACGGGGACTATTTATAGACTGACATAGCCAAAAATAGAACGTCATACAGCTTAGTATTGATATTGATCAAGTAGGTGGCTTACATTAAAATGGATTTTAATAATTAAAACAAACGGTTTTGTTTTTAAAATTAATTTTAGTGACTAAATTCTCAACAAAATCAAATGATTAAATTGTTGACTAAATTCTGTACAAACAATACAGTAAATGAGAAATGTGTACATATAGTACAGGTGCATTTCACACATATAAATAAATTGAGTAAATGAAGTAAAAAAAGATAAATATAGTAAAATAGTTGAAACCAAATTAAAATTACAGTAAAATATTTTGAAAGAAATTAAGTTTTTTACTACATTTTAGGTTATCACTCTAGACCAATATTTTTGCTACTGACAGCGAACGATAGCTTGATGTGACTGACTAAGTTGTAAAAGTAGACCAACCCAGACAATGACAGAACAAGTAGGAGTGGGTAGGGATACCATTATAAGAGCACTGACCTTGAGGGGAGAATGACATGACAAACAACGCGCTAATAACTTACAAAATTATCAACTGTAGCCTATGCTCCAAATACAACACCTTTCAAGGACTTTTTTTACCTCGTAAAAGCGAAATTGCGTATTACGAGGACTGCCTGTACTGTTCTATACAGTGATTTCACTGTTTTGCAATTTACAATACAATTTTGTTAATGCTTTTTCACTAAATTTTTTCATGTTGTTCAATAAAACTCAAACTGTGTTATGGCAATGTGCAGTGTAAACCAGTAGTGTAAAAATAGATTCGGCGCATAAGTTCCGTTAAACAGAAAGCACTTATGGACTTAAGTAATAATTTTTGAATCTAGAACATCCTTTGCCTTTTTTCATATCTTTGACAACGTTTTCATTGATTTCACCAGTTTACCATACGTTACCTTCGGTCTACATTACCTCGGATAACCACTGCTCTACTGTATTTATTGTGTTAGTAATTTTACTCATTTTGCCTTTTGTATTTGAACCTATATGAAATTATAGCTTAATTCCCCTTTTATATGTATAAATTTTTAAAGCATTATTCACCACATATTATTTCATCTAAATCAGTACATAAAACATGTGCATAGTTATCTCCAATAATTATTTGTGAAGTTGTAACTGTTAATTAATTTATACAATATAATGATTTAAATAATATACAAATTAAAACAATCTTTTAATTTTTGTCAAGTTCATATTGCTGAGAGTCTTTAAAAAAAGTACTTATGGTTTGTATAGACTGTATGACATTTACATCAGTAACTCGAAATAATTACCGATGTAAGAAGATATGGTGCTACATGTAATTTTGTTCTTACATAGTAAAGGTTTTAAATATTATTCTATAGTAGGTACTACTTTTGTAAATAAAGGTAGTTTTATATAAATACATAGATGCCTTAAACTATAGTTGATCAAATGTCATGGTAAAATTTAAAATATCAGTCACATGTTGTGTTTTTGTTCACACTTAAATCATTGTATTTTTTTATAATCTATATTAGCAAAAATATATTCAGACTCAAACAAACTCCTCTGATTTTCAAGGGAATCTATTGTGTTAATTTACTTTGTACTCTATTTTTAAATAGTCTAAAATAAATACAAAATTATGTACATTTAATTATTTAGTTGATTGAAAATGAAATAAATTACATTAGTTCAGGACCTCTGATAAGTTCATATTCGAATTAGAATGTAAGGGACTAAAACATATTTTAATTTTATTCATACTTTTAAGTTGTTCTGTAATTTTTACGAATGTAATATTAAGAGACCATACCAAAAGTCTTAATTATTAGAAGATACTACTAATCACAAATGACTACTAGAATTACATTGGTTGAACTTGAAATTTGGTTGGTGATCCCTTTTACCATTAGGCATTAGTTATGAAATTATTTTTACCAATTCCATGTTTAGTCAAGAAAAAACCCAACAAAGTAAAAGATATTATTTTGCCCAAATCAAAACACATTGGACTTTCGGTATATATGTGCCTCTTAGGTGTTAGGTTCTCAGGAAAATAAGAGTGTTAAACAATAAACTGTAAAAATGTAAGAATCATGAAAAAACACAAAAGTAAAACAAATATTTCTTCCAAACTAAACAAATACATTTATTGAATTCAGTATGTAGGCTATAAACAGCTTCGGTGTTAGATTCTTGGTAAAGGTTTTCGGTAATAAGCTATGTAACTCAGACTGATGCAGCACAGGATGTCAAGCAGTGCTAGTTGAGATGATAGGTTTTATTCTTTAGTTAAATTTGTCATTTCATAGCATGTTTAAGAATCGGCTAAACAATAATATTTTATGATTAGAAGGAAAAATATAATTTGTTAAGAAGCTTGCTTTAAATAGTTTTGTTTGATTTCTCTATAAATTTACAACAATCATCAATGAAAAAAAGTTTATATGTAATACATGTAAAGAAGTGCATACAAAACAAATTATTTGACAAACTAACACTTAGAAATGTTTTTAAAATGAGAAAAAAAATTGTAGTTAAAGTGCTACAAACAGAACTTATTGTTTAACTGATATTACTGCCGGCTTGGTTATAAATATGAAGTGAACTAAAACTCTAGCCAATATGTTTTCATTATTACTCTTGCCATCTTGAACTAAACAATATTTAAGGCATTTCTGTAGAACCTGACTGATGCTTGGTAATGTATTAAATAGAGTTTATAATACTAAAACAATCTTTAAAATATATATTCAATAAGCTCTATTTACTATAATTACATATGTTAATCTATGCACTTTCTTTCAAAAAAAGCTTCAGTTTTTGAAAATAGTAATTTTTAATTAAAATTAAAAAAAATAAGAATAAACACAGTAAAATAGCAATGATCTAATACCAGTCCTGGCCGATGCTTACTGATGCTCTCTTATGGTAACAGTGATACGAATCTCAACCATGTCATTGATACTTTTAAAATTAATAAACTTTCGCATCACACTCATTCCACTCATTCATCGATACTTCTTAAATGACAGTCCTATGGTTGTGTATGTTTCGTAGAAACTATTAAAATTATATAAATAAAATGAATATATATTAAAACTATGTTCCCACAAATCAAGCTTGAATTTGTGAACAAATTTGATTCACTGATGGTTATATTTTAAAGTATCGGCTACACGGAAGTGATTTTTACAAACTTATAAAAGATTTGTTTTAAAGCTGAGTTTTGTTTACAAGTTTAAAGGATTTATAATAGTTATAAGACATATAATAGTTTATAGACAATGCATAGGCAACACTTATACTTTTTGTAACCATCAATAAAACATAAAAATATATAACATTTTTGAATTTATTTTTTATAAACATACTTTCTTAAAAAAGTTTCTTATCAAGGCTTATCTCTCTTTTTAGATAAGGTGAGGGTAACATATTGATTTTGTTCAGCCCTAGAAAATATGTTTTTTACATTACAGTAATTGGTTCTGATTTTATTTTTACTGTTACTTGCTTTGTTACCAATCTTAATGTTTTTAATTTTATCTTGTGGTTGTATTTTGTTTAGATCTCAAATGTATTTATTTTATATATGTACTTAATTATTGTTTTCTATATTATTTATTGTTTTTGGGGTGTGTGAGACTAAGTATTTAAATTTTAGAAAAATCATTAGATAATTGACCTTTTTTGAAGGAATTTTTTCTTTCTCATTGCATTTTAACATTGTTTTTATGAAATGGTTAAAATTAAATTTATTTAATCTAATTTAATCAAAAAGGTTAGTTATAAGAAATCCAAACCTAGCTTTATCTTTATGCTAAACCAAATTCTGCTGCAGTTTGAAAGGTTCTCACACTCCTGTTATTGTAGTAATTAAAGTGTAGATATTTATTATTATTGCTTAGAGTTATGGTACTAATTATTGTACATATTAACATAAAATTTAAATAGTTCAAACAAATTTTCAATCCATCAATATGATATGATGTTAATACAAAAATAACAGATTCAGAAACCAAAATGTGTGATTAAAAACTGTTCATTCGTATTTCTTATTTGTGCGCAATATTTTGAATTCAGTCGTGTATTATACAGAACTAGCTTAAAAGAGCCTCCCGATGGAGTCTCCAGACATAGGTATCAAGAGAGTTGAGAACTGTAATCTAAAACAAAACAAAAAAACCAGAAAGTACCCTTGTAAATATAATGATGAAATAAAAAAATTACATTATTTCATAATTTTTTGATTAAATGTAAAAAAAATTCATTCATTTAAAACAAACCCTACGATAATTGGCTCTTTAGATCACCAGAAAAAGGTATTAATAGGGTTATAGATTAAAACCCAAAAAAGTGCTCATGTAAATAAATGATAAAATAAAAATAACATTTCATATTTTTTTGATAATAGTGACTACATATTATAAATAAATTGATATTACCTTTTTCCGGTATGTCAACTAATCCCCTGTGTGATTAAAATAAGGTAATATAATTTTATTTATAAATTTCTGCTAATCGTAGACTACAATGCTAAAATTGTCATTTTCTTTCTTTTAAAATAAACCGCCCGAAAATCGGCCCGGTAGTTCTCCAGAAATAGATATCAATAGGGTTGTAACCTAAAACCCCAAAATGTGCCCTTATAAAAATAGACAACATTTTCTTTCTTTTAAAACACACCGCACGAAAATCGGCTTGGTAGTTCTCCAGAAATAGATATCAATATTTTGTAATCAAAAATCCAAAAAAGTGCCCTCATAAATATACCAATGAAATAAAAACGACATTTCATAATTTTTTTTATAATATTGACATTTTTTCTTTTAAAAAAACCGTACAAAAATTGGCACGGTAGATCTCCGGAAATAGGTACAGTAGAACCTCGGTTAACCGAAATCGGGTTAACCGAAACCCGGGTCAACCGAAACGGTTCCGTAAATACGGTATACAATAAATAGTATTATTAAATATTTTAAATCGAATTCAAACAAACTCAACTACTATGGAGTGTGAATAAATAAATAGTAACATAATTTCATACATCGACACGTGGATTTAGGAATACAATTATTTACGATAAACATTTTACAGTAATTATAAATACGTAATATTATGTAAACAGCAAGGCGCTGCGCCAAGCTTCTTTCTCCTGAAAGAGTGCCTACGTGACTTATCGGTGATGCGCGGCAATGCGAGGGACGATTGACGTGTCCTTGAGATGATTCACCACCCCCACCCCGTCCCCACTCACCGACCTTACAATTTCCCCATTGCCCGCCCTCAGTCACTGTTACAGTAGAGCTGTTAACGTGTTGCAGTAGTGTACCGTCTGTAATAATACGTAATGTACAATGCTGTAGCAACTTCAGTTGTTCAGTTTATAGTATTTTCTAACCTATTATAACATTTTTTGTAGCTGAAATAAAACACTTTATTATATAGAGATTGTTTGTAAATTCATTTTTCCTACACACCATGTTAATAGGCTATTTTTAGCATATGATGGTTTAACCGAAAAATTGGTTATCCGAAATGCCTCTCCCCCCTTTATTTCGGTTAACCGAGGTTCTACTGTATCACCAAACATTTAAGGTTTTTTTGAATCATTATATAAGATATTCGATGGATTAGATTGATGAATTATTCTGCCCATAAAAATTATAACCAATCGATTAACATTATAAATATTTTCCAATGTGTAAACTTGAAACATTTGTACATTAATAAAGTATTATTATATCTAATAATGTTTCAACAAATTTTCAAAATCAGTTAATTGAATAAACTATTAAAATAATTTTTGCTTATTTCACAAGTAATGCAATTTGGATAAAGTAGCATACCCATAACATAATTCATGGACATTTGTTTTTAATATTATGTAAAACAATTTGATAATACAAAGTCAACCTATAAATTTTCCCCTCTATACTATAGGAATACTGCCTATGAACATACATTTTGCGGACTTGGCTGAATCAGTAAAATTCACAACATTTCAGTTCACATATTTAAAGAAGTGAATAAGAGTCCCTCTTCAATTTTATGAATCTATTCTGTCCAGCATGTAATAGTTGAATTCCAAAATGGTAACTTTTGTTTGTATTCTTTAATGAATTTCATACATACTTTATCAGTTTATTTATATATTACCTATAATAATTTTCATGTTGTTTTTTCTTTTCTAGTTATTGCAGACTGGCTAAATTGTACTTCATTAAATAAAAATATAAGTTTTGTAACAATTCTAATATATATATATATGTCATGTTTACTGTTAGAAAATCATGTAATAAAATTATCTGGCCTTGTTTTAATCACCAAACAAATATGTATGTATGTTTTTTATGTTGCTTTAATTATTTAAATAATAAACAATTTTATGTTTAAGAAGATATTTCTGATTTTCCTTTGGTATTTTTTATGTTATTATAGTTTTATTTTGTTATATTACTATAAAATCTTACATTACTTAAACATTATTGTTAGTCTGGAAATTTTTAGCCTAAATGGGACTTCAAAACAAAAAAACTTAAAACTTTTTGGAACCCTACAATTTGAAAGCAATGATAAATTCTTAAAATACCAATTTTCAAATAAGAAGGAGTTCAAAATTTGGCCAGTAAACTTCTTAAAAATTAGAGATATTAAATTGGCATCTTTTTAATTTGATTACCATACCTCACAAACTACATATGTGAGAAAACCTAAATTCGATAAACTTTGTAGTAGAAGTCAGAGGCGTAAATAACACCCCCGCAACCCGAGCACATAAAAATATATTAAGAATTAAACAAAATAAAATGTAGTAAACACCTTATCATTAAAATAAATTTTACAATGAACAATATTTAATAAAGATATATTAATAAAACTGTTCCATAAATAATATAACCACGGATCATAAGTCTAAAACCGTAATCATTATATTTGCGCAATATGTTTACTAGCAGTTAACAATAATGCCTGATAAACTTTATTAGTTAATAACTAATAAGCGAACTATTTTCTCACCCACCAAACAAATGAATTTCATTGATGTAAATGAATAACCACCAAGTGTTAGGCTAGGCGCATATTGGGAAGCGTTTTTTGGCACAGCACGACTTTTTTAACATACGTAAATGAATGGATTAACGCTTAATGGTAACACGACTATATGCAGCGCGACTCACATGGCACGACGGACATGTGGCACAGTGGCAATGACACAGTTTCTCGCGCCATGCGTCACACGAGTTCAGTACTCTACTCAAAGGTTTTGGTGTCCAGTTGTGCATTTTGCATTATCACATTTTTGAGATGTTGGCCCAGGAAAAGCTGATAGAGGTAGAGGCCTAATTAGTTTTTAAAATGTTGAAAATAAAGTTGAATTTATTTGAATAATAAAGCTGAATTTTCAATAAACCTTTAAAAATATTAATTCTTAATAAAATAATTTTTAATAAATATGTTCACCGAATTGTATAATGAATATTTTTTGTTAATGAATTGTATGTTCTCTGCATTTTAATATGAAATATTTGGCGTTTGACATTAACTCCAAAAAAATTATTAAAAAAATGTCTTCATATAAAGTTATAAACTAACAAATGAAAATGTTTAAGGTATGTACATAGAAATGACATAATATGTATCATCCCGTGCACGGTGCACTTCTGTGAGGTTCGGTTCATCCAGAAGTAGCTAGTCATGTCATCTCACACGCGTCCCAATATGTGTCTAGCCTTATTGATGTGAGCGTAGTGTGCACTAACGTCATAGATACAGACAAAGTATAGTCAACCCCTTCAAAGTATAAGCCCGCCCTCGTGCTATCTACTTTACTCGTTAACGGACAATTATTTTCACATGAACAAAAAGAAGAGATTTAAAAAAAATATAATTATAACAAGTTACAAAATTTTTTTAAATAATAAACTTTGATGTTTAAAGTTGTACAGTCTTTCTTTCCCTTTTAAAGGTGATAAATTAGTTTAAACTTAAAGCTTGCATGTTCTTTTGAATATGATACTTCATAGCATTGGCATATTTTATTACAATGCTACCAACAGATAGTTTGGTTATCTTATACTTAAATTAATCTACTTTCATTCAATTTAGAGAAAAATTAATGTCTAATTGCTACCAGGTATAAGACCGTGGGATGGGATTGCTTATGGGTGGAGAAGGGTCATCTAGAGCCGACAAGTTTCGACTTCGTTTTTTTTTTCTTCTTTTTTTTGAGGGCCGCCATTCTTGTATCTACGAGGGGGCGTCAATTAATGTAGTTACTCCACTGGTGAGAAGTTTTGAAAAAATAATATTCTTGTAATGCCAAATACTCGCAAAAGGCAGGCTGACTGGCAGTTCTCACAATTCAATGTTCTCACCAACTAACATAACTTTTAGTCATTAACAACATTTCTATGCCATCTAAAATTTGTTTATTTAACAGTAAATTTACCTCTTTTAAACACTTCTTTTGAAACAATTTATGGAATTTTCGACATATATGTATTCATTCCATTTTATTGACCAAATAGTTCTTCTATTTCTAAATATTATTTATTGTTTATATAAGGGGCTAGCAGACGGTCGAGAGATAATTCAGTCTGTTTCAGTTGGAACCTTCAACACTGTTATGTAGGTTTGATCGGTTTACCTGTGCTATATGCTACTCTCACCTCATCTTAGTTAGTCTAACTAGCGTAAATGCATTTAGACAATGGGCTAACTGAAAAAAGAGTTTATTCCATTAGTTTTTTTATGGCCTATAACAGTATTTTTAGTATTTCAGCTAAGTCTAACCGAATTTTATGTTATTTTTTTAGAATGAATTAATATTGTTTCTTTCAGAACTTCTGTAACGTTATGTAAACTTTTATTTCATAAGTTTTTATGAGAAAAGAATATTTTACCTTGCCCACAAAAATGAGAATGCAGGTTTTTAATAGGCAGTCAATTTTTAAGCAATGGGTTTGATAGGGAATGGTTCGTGTTTGTTCAATATGTGCCACAGACAATCGTCCATTGTTTAGAACCAAAAGTGTATTTGTTGACATACGTCATGAAATTGTAAGCTACATTGTGGCAAAATATTACAACTAACTATAGAATCTCAGTAATAATAGATTAGATAAATTAACTAATAATAACAAGTTACTAACCTCAGGAATAGAATGAGCTGTGTTGGTGTACTTTCCATCTGTTTCTCTAGTTTGACATCAGAATCTCTACTGCCATAAAAGCTTCCAAATGTGTTAACACCGCCTTTTCAATTTCCCCACCTTACTCAACTGTTCAGACACCATGGAAGCTATTTCTTGGTCCCAAAAAATTGATATCCAGGATCGTTTTTGTCAATAGACAACCACTCCATGGGATCATTTTCGTTTCATTGTTCGAATCATGGGATTGTGCCACTTTGTTCAGTCTTTTATCATTTGCAATTTCTTCTCCAGCACTTTGTTCTACAGGCCATAATTTATTCCAAGCTCTTCGCAAGTAGGTTTTGGTGAGAATATCCCAAGCGTCTGCAAAGATGTAAATGCTATCTTTTTTTATATTTATTTTAAATCTACAATCAGTCAACAAACTATAATTAGATTAGTTGCAGAGAAAGAAAAAAAAAACATCATGAAGATAGAAGAGCCACCACACTGCAATCCTCTCTAGTCCAACCGCTTCAATCTTCTGATGGCACATGGAGTTAACAACAACCTAGCAAGTGAGTTAGGGTGTCCCGAATGGCGCTTATGTAACTCCTACTTTGACAAACAATTTCCTCTTGGGTCGTTGGCATATCCAGTTATAATTGGATTTCAGAGATACATTAATGTAAATTAGTTTTAATGAACTGTACCACACTCTCTTTGTCCTTTTCTATCAATAGATTTTTCCAATCACTCCCTGGTCCATTGGTTGCATAGTAGCTGTGATATTTGGTTGGAGGACTTGTACTTCAAAATTATCATTGATTGAGTTCAATACTTCGAGAGGAGTATGCGTCATCAATGATAAGCAAAACTTTCCCCTCTTCATTCTTCTCCTTGCGGTATTTTGTTATGGTAGGAATGAACTAACTCTTGTACCATTCAAGAAAAATGACTGACGGCATCCACTCACTTTTTTGTGGCATTTAGAAAACAGGAAGAGTATGCATATTTTTATACAACTGTGAGGATTTTTGGCCTTGCCAATCACCTACATTTTTATTTTGAGTTTCCCACTTGCATTAGCGCATACCATTGCAGTAATCCTTTCTTTGCTCACTTTAAATCCGGGAGAGGACTGTTCATGTCTTGATGCCAGTGACTTACATAGAAGAGCTAGTCAGTTGATCCCAGTCTCATCTGTATTGTACACTTCATTTCTAGAATAGCCTTTTTCAAGTACTTCTTTTATAAACTTTCAATCCAAGGAAAGTTTCTCTCTTTGAATGTCCAGGTAATACCATGTTTAGACCATTCAAGACTGGCTTTAAAGTCTCAGTCCATTGAGATGCTCACTAAACTATAGGGCTTCTTTGTAGATCAGTGGGCCTAAAGTTGGCTCTCCTCGGCTTCTCCATTGGGTGAACAAATGTATGTATACAACAACACAAATATTCAATACCTAATAAATTCATCATGTCAGTGAATAATAGATTTAAATCTGTAAAGTGACCTATGTACCAAGTATCCCGGACCAAATTGCCAATAATAGAATATAATATGCATTCATTTATACGAATCAAAGGTCAATGTCAAAATAGGTCAGTGTAAATTATAATGAATATTGAATTGCCTAATATTTAATGGCCTACAACCTATAAAAGTAATATAAACCATAACAAAAGTTGATTAGAAGTGAAAACTATACAATTGTAAATAGCCTAGGGCTGACATGAACGATAAAAGATGAAAAGCAGAACATTTACTATACTAAATCAATACCCAAATTAATTAATACATGAACACTTTGCAATTATTTATTTCATCTAAAGGCTTCAGAACAGTTACAAATGTTTAAAATATCGACATGAATGTTAATGAAAGGGGCAGGATTGCAGACAAATGTATTGTCCGTTTACGAACAGAAGTACCGCTGATCAACGACAGACAGTGTGAGCGCGATGAAACCAAATAATAAGCTATTGCAATGTATAATATAGTGTCCCAATACAGTTAACTCCCGATTATTCACAGAATTAACTGGTGCGGATAATTGAATTTCACGGATAATCCGCAAAATTGCCGATAGCGGCTAAACAATGGCCGAAGGTACTAAAAAACAACACAAAAGTGCTTTAAATCAGTTTATTGTATATTAAAAGAACTACGTGAACAAAAACTAAAATGTTATGTACATTATTGTATTTACAGGATATACTGTACACTATTGTAACTTATTATTCTAATATTTATGATCACTTTTAATATGTTACAGTATTTAGAAAACTTATTTCCGAGGTAATTTTTAAGTTTAAAAACTTGTTTTTGTGTATTTTTTTTAATATAAAATGTTTTACTAACATATACGAGAGTTACTATACTTATAATAATTCAAATATTAATACGTTTTGATGTAAATAGGTTAAACTAGGTAAAATTTGAAAATAATGTCATTATATAGCTTGTGTCACAAAGTCATAAAATAAGTTGCAAGTAATAAATTTCGCACATTTAATATATTTCATAAAATCAATTGCAAGTATAAAATGTACAAATTCCACCAATTGTGAAGGCCAATAATTCGATCTAATAATATATTATACAGTAAAAGTTAAATAAATTCTACATCAAGTAAGTAATGTAAATAGATTCAATGTGGTGCCTACCAAAGTTAAATTCAACTACAAATAAGAAGAACTAAAAATCACGTGACAAGTTTCGCCCAATGAGCAAATTAGAACACAACGAATAAAGCAAAGATTTGATTGTTAAAATTTGCAATGAACCAGTACCCCTCTAGGGAATCCAAGGCAATGCCTTTTTAAACTTAAAAGTACTGTATTAAAATAGAAGAACCCAAAAGAAAGAAAAGTGATGGGTATGGATCAAAATCTTTGAGCTGTCAGTTTTATTTTACTGAAAATAGAGTTTGTCAAAAATGATTCCTGTCAACTCTTGATAATAGTAACAGAAGAGTGAGAAATGTAATTAACAAGAAGTTGTCAGTTACCGGCATTTTTCAGACGGACAATAGGGGATGCAAAGTCCATGGATACAAGATGTCCTAAGCCACGATTATGTTTGTTAAAGAGCATAGACACGCTTTTCCAAGACGCAGAAGCCAGCACTCATGCACCAAATAGGAAGTAACTAAGCCTCAATCTAAACATAAGTAAATTATACTAGGTTTATAAAAAGAACTGCAATGTCCCTGTCAAAGAAAGCTACTATCGCTATATTTTCAACATACAATTCAATTTGAGCTTTCACAAACCACAGACTGATACATGTATTACATGTGACAAGTTGCAGAACACAATAACTAATGGCCTTCCACATGAAGTACAAGCAGCTCTAACACGAAAGGAATTACATCTGCGGAAAGCACAAATGGCTAGGCAGCAAATTACTGAAGCTCAGAAAGCTGTTAAAGATGATTCTACTCATTTGGCAATTACTTTTTACCTCCAGAAGATGCTGCCTTTTCCTGTACTTACGTGCTCAAAAGTGTATTAAACGCCAATTTTGGACTTACAATTTTTGTGTACATAATTGGGGAACTGGTAACGCCAACATATTCATGTGGCATAAAGCCCAGGTTGCTGGTGGTCGTGACGAGGTGCTATTTTGTCAATTAAAACTTGTGAAAACACTCCCTACAAAGGTAAACAAGATAACAAGGGTCAGGGGCAAAATAAGAGTCGTTACACAGTCAAGTTTTGGCTGTACGTAGTGAGTACTACTCACATTATACAGATGGACCATAAGTACTTATTGCCATTCTCAAGCTATAATATGAAACCTAAGGAAAGGAGTGAGATTCCAAGACCACGCCCACAAAAGCTACGGTCCTGGAATAAAAGAGCAAATACAAGGATTTACACGAGCTGCTACCGCTTATCCCGCCAGAACACCATGCCTTCTACAGAGGTCTGCAAGTTCAGCGAGTACGCCATCAGCCACGAAGAGGAGCACCTGAACCAATTGAGGATGAGGATGATACAGATCTAGAAGATGTGGCGTAATATGAACCTGATTATATCTTAGACAGTGATTCTGATCAAAATGACTAAGCCAAAACAGATTATACTCTTTGTTATAATTTTATAGCTAAAACTATAAGCTATATACTTGTATAATTTACTATAAGTTAGTTATATGTTTACTTTACTATAAGTTATACTTTTATATATTTTGTAAGCTATACTTTTATAGTGTTTACACTGGGGATGTGTAAACATTATCTTGGTTCTTTATAAAAGTACTCTATGTAAACTTCATATTGAGATTTGTCTTCCTGGCTTTTAACATTTGCAAGCCTAAGGGTACAAGTGCGCCTCTTATCACTATACATTGATAAAAACCATGAAGAATCATCTTTTTGTTTCAAAAAGTATTTCGTAGTTTAAGTTATACATTTAAAAATTTTACTGTAAATTTATTGCCATGTTACACCCATTAGGTATTTCACAGAAGTGTGTTAACTTTAAATAGCTTTTAAGTTATAAAAATGTCACTTGTACACCTTGGCTTCTCACCCACTCATGTAAAGTGACCTCTGGTTTCTTTGTATTAATTGACAAATACATTTTAATTATTATTATTAATAATTATAAATTATCTGTATTAAAATTTTTAGAAAATTAATATTTTGTTTATTATTTAATTATCATACCAAGTCTCATTTTATCAATATTCTTCTCAAATTGTTTTTTTTAAGTTTTATTTATTTTTTCTTATTTATTAAAACACATCATACAAGTTCAGTTTAGAGTTAGACATAAAAAGAATTTGTATTTTAACGAGATACTGTCTAAAACACAAGGTACTACAAAATTAGTAATTTTCAGCTTTCCTTATAAATGATAAACAATACGATGAACTTTCAAAAACATCTTTGCGAGAAACAAATTAGTCTAAAATCTTGAATTCTACCAGGCAATCTATCTAAAACAAGAAAAGTCATGGCTTTTTACTTTCTCTGGGTTTTAATCTATTTTTTACTTTCTATTTAACATCAGTTAATTATTAGGTAAGACAAATGTAAAAAATAGACACTTTCTGTACATACAAAATTTTTATTTCAACTAAAATGATACACTTAATTAGTTTTGGTTAAAGTAATTTACTTAAAAACAGTTATATTTGGTTTAAATATTACATTTAATTAAGTTAGATTTTGAACAATAAAATCAGCTAGGACCTGGTGGTGGATAGTATGTTGAATGGGTTGGCGGTGGCTGATAATATTGTGACCCAGTGGCAGGAGCTGGAGGATATGTCGGGGGAAAACTAGAAGAAGGATAAGAGTTAGTAGCAGCACGAACTGGTATATTCGCAGAATATGTTTGAGGAAAGCTGGGCGTTGTAGATGATTGACTGTAGTTAGCATACGGATAGTGCGCAGTATTGTCACTGTTGTTTGTTTTTACATCTCCTGCTGTAATATTAGAGCCTAATACTGGAATCTTCTCTCCGTTGCTCGAAACTTTATTTTCTGTTTTTACTACTTTAGGAGCAAGAACTGAAATTTATAAAGTGACTATTAATACTACTTATGAACTATATACATAATTTCTATAATATATCAAAGAATATATAAAATAACATTAGTGAGGTATCCCAAAAAGTTACATTCATTAAGAGGGAAAATGAATAGTCGCATAAGTCTAGAGCTATTCATAAAAACATTCAACTTGGGTTTAAACACTACTCACACTGGTTTTTTTTTTTTTTTACATTATTTTCTATTTCAATACAAATAATTAATCAACTTCAGTTCCAAATTACTTTATTTTTGAAACAATAACTAAACTACTGAAACAGTTCAGTATTTAAATTATAAATTATTAATAAACAAATCCCAACTTACACAAAAACAGAACGCCAACGCGATCTATCCGCGGCAGTTGGCAACTCAATTTTAACCTTGTAGGTATAGGGATATCGTACAGTCCCATCAGAAGGAAATTAATAATAAATACACAAAGGAGAACCGGTAAAAGAAAGCACGGCCTATTGAAACTTTATTTAATATGTTGACTATCTACCATAAAAAGCCTGAAACATAAGCCAAAGCCGTTAAATAAATAAATAAAGAGATAAGTTGACATGCACGGTACCGGTGAAGAAAAATTCCATTACAACACGACCGATTTAGCACAAATAAGACGTAAAAGCGAATTATCCCAAAATAATTAAATTATCTTTCGAATGGTCACCTCATAATTTTAATAAAGGTTCGTTTAGTTAAATACAAAGCTTTCAAAGGTGATGAATCCAGGGAAATTTACCAACTCAGTCTACAGACAAGGCCAAGCCATGCCTTCAGCACGCTCCCTGATTGGTCGGTGCCATTACAGACCGCGATCTTCAAGAATACCTTATAGACAAACACTTTTTTCAAATTAATAATTCAGGCACAAATAAAAAGTTTGTTTCTTGAAAATTATTTTAAATTAAATAGAATTAAATAGAACATGCAAATTAGGATATAAGTATATCATAAAATTTTCATCACCAAAAATTGTACCCATTTAAGCCTATGTAAATGATCGGTAATATTGATTTTGGTAATGAGATGAAATGTGAACCCCAATTTGTGAACAATGCTCTGAAAGGACGCTATATTCAGTTAAAAAGTGCACACTCGACCTGGACAGACGTATACATTTCACGCCGGCTCTCTTCGTTAGATTTTGCAGCTAAACACCTCAAAACGTCTGGAAATCATTTCAAAAACGAAGACAACAGATATTGGGTGTGAGAAAACCATTATATATGAACATTTCTGAGTTATAAACTTTATTATCAAGCAAAATTCATAACCAAAATCTCATAGTGATAAAATTTGTGTACCGAACCATCAACGTTAAGACACTTTTTCCGAACTTTCTTTTATTACAATCATCCTCATCATTCAATGTTTTCATTAGATATAAGTGAAGTAATAATTCATTTTAAGATATAGATCTAGTTTGTGATTAATCATATGTATAGTTGTGGATGGATCCGGTCGAAATCCCCTAGCCCGAGATTAAATTAAATTCATGATATTGAAAATACCCGAATAAAACAATCATAACTTATTTCTTTAAAGAATTAAACTTTGTAATGATAGTGACACCATTTCGTATAGAATTTCAAGTGTAAATGTTATTATTCTATGACTGATAATCCCAGGCTAGCCAATACGAACATTGAGTGAAGGGATTATAGACAAATTATAAACTGTGAGGACAATTATGTATATATATATAAATCTTCTAAGTGTAAATTGTTAATCAGAATTATTTGAATAATTAATTAAAGAGTTTCTAATTGTTATTGTGTAAACATATGTTGGTGTTCATTCCTTGTTATAGTTAACATAAACTTTTAAAGTTATTTCCAGTAAAGACAGACCAATTTAGACACCATTAGATCTAAAGATAATTAAAGCATTCTTGATTAAATCAATATTAATTACCAAAGAGAACAACCAAAGGTACGTACGCCAAGGTAACCACACCTGGAATCAGGGTGGCTATTGTACCGGAAGCGTATCCGGAAGATAAACTTTTGGATGACGATGGTTTGAACGAGGTGAGGAACGCCATCTTTGAGGCCATGTTTAGCATGCCAGAAGAGGAGGCGGTTCCAAGTTCCGGGATAACTATCTCTCCAAGGGAGCTGTCATCGGTATTTGTGCCAACCAACGCTCTGCAGATTGGCTGCACCTTCTTCAGTACAAGAAGGTGGTAGCCTGGTTCCCTGGCCCATCTGTACCTACTGAGAAGGTCCTGAAGATGCTGGGAAGGAACGAAGGCCTAAATACCAAGGGCTGGAGGGTCTTCGAGCGCAAGGAGGAAGGAATGAAGGGAGTCCGCCTTGTGCTCAGCATCGACTCCATCAGTGCTGGAGTACAGCAAATACAAATGGAAACCTTTCTATGGCTTCGCTCAGGCAGCATTCACACCGCTGGGAGAGAAACATAGGAAAGAAGAAGATAAAGAAGGAGAGAAGCAGTAGGAGGGAGAACGCAATGGTTGGTGGTCCCGTCGCTCCCGTTACAGGAATAGACCACCCCCTGGCTCCAGGGGAAAAGAAGATCTTCGCTGGATTTCACAGGAACAAACAGGTGAGAGAGATTAGTTTTATTCAGGCTAACTTACACCATAGTATAGCGGCCTCAAGGCTGATTTCTCATTGTTTAGTTGAGACTAATGTACATGTTGCTCTCATACAGGAACCTTGGCTGTATGGAAGCAATATAAAAGGGTTAAATGTAACTGGTTATAGGTTGTATGGTGGTGGCGGGGAAGGAAGACCAAGGGCGGTGGTCATGGTAAAAGGGCTGGAGTCATGGCCGGTGGCTGGTTTCCTTTCCTGTGACCTAGTGGCAGTTAAAGTTAAGATTAAGATAGATGAAGTCATGAGGGAAGTAGTTGTTTGTTCGGCTTATTTTCCATATGATATAAATCATCATCCTCCATCAGAGGAGATGAAAAAACTAATATTAGATTGTAACAAGAAGGGCATTCCGGTGGTGGTGGGGTGTGACGCCCTCCTCAATTACTTAAGTAGAACCAATCTTATGGTTCTAAACACTGGGAACGACCACACCTTCCAAAACAGACTGAGGAAGGAGGTCATAGACATAACGCTCTGCTCCTCCACACTTTTTGAAAGAGTGAATGGTTGGCAGGTTTCCACGGAACCAACACTCTCTGATCACAGGCGCATTCAGTTTAAACTATGCGGGGCTGAGACAGAGAGCAGGCTTATAAGGAACCCAAAACACACGGATTGGGATTCCTTTAAAGAAAGCCTTGAGGCAAAGTTAAATGATGGTCCTATCCAGACCATTTACAATCATGTAGACCTTGAGCTAACTGTAGGCCATCTACAGGAAGATTTAACAAACTCTTATGAGAAGAATTGCTGCTTGCTCAAAGCTCAACCCGAGGTTCGGGGACTGCGGTGGAACCAGACTCTGGAATCTCACCGTAGGCAGACTCGCCAAAGCTTTAACAAGGCCAAGCGGTCTGATAACTCTGGAGACTGGGAGGAGTTTAGGCAAAGGTAACGTAATTATAGACGAGAAGTTCGGAGGGCATCTAGATCCTCTTGGAGGACCTTTTGCAATGGCATGAGACCATCTCCAAACTCTCAAGACTTCAAAAAGTACTTGTCAGAAACCCGGGCCCTGTTTCATAATGATGTCAATAATATTAGTAAAAAATTACAAGTTACAAACTTACAATTTTGGTTACAAAGCGTTTCATAATGAAAATAAACATTTGCTAATATTATTAGTAAGGTTTTACTAGAAAAATTTACAAGTATTTGTATTTTAGGTTTCATAAACAACCTGCCTTCTCTAATAATATTAGTTTGATTTTACAAGTATGCAGTCAAAATTTTGTTGTGTTTTTTTGCCTTCAAGTTGAAGTTATGTTTTCAGTGTAAATTGTTTATATTCATAATTAGTTTGTTTTAAATAGTTATATTGTTTAAAATGGAAAAATCGTGATGACCAAAGAAAACTAAATTAATACAAAATGTCAATTAATCGATCATTTTTTTGCGAATATTGACAACAAAATTGTAATAATATGTATTCATGATTAACATGTAGGCCTATTTTGTATTAATAATAATAATTAACTAACAAGATGAGATATTATTAAATGGTTTGCAGTATCGTTTTTAGCATAAGAATTAATGTTAAACTATATGTAATTTATGTTTTGCAATCGCTAATAATAAAATTAATGTAGACAGAGGTTGGTGATAGCCGTTTTTCCTTGATCTTGAAATTTTAATGATTAAAATCTAAAGAACGTTTGAAGATATTGTTAAACGGGTTTCACCATTGCTTTTCTCGTTAAATTTCACTTTGAAATGATGTGCAATTAAAAAAAAGTTGAATCCAAGATGGTGAACAAAAATTTCGGATTCACCCGAAAATAGTTTCTTGGGTACAGTAATCAATTACATTTAATCTGGTTAGCCTACCCTTTGTAACCTGTTTAGCTATAATTAAGTCGTTTCCAGACAACCGGTATATATATGAAAGTTGATCTTATTTTTTTATAATTTGTATGCTAATTTTGTAAATGTTAACTTACATTGCATTCTAATAACTTGTTATGTAAATAATTTTTTTTTATTGGTACTTCATTTTACCTTTGTTTTTAAAACATATAAAATTAAAATTTTCTTGTAAAAACATTTATTTTTAGTGACAATAAAATAAAATAAATATTTTACTCTTTTATAAATAAAATACAATACAATTTCTTCTCTTTATCGAGACAAAGACTATCGAGTCATCACCGTATGGAGTCTATTATTTCCCTTTGCCTTTGAACCCCTAGGTTCTGGTTCCAAGGTGGTCCATCATTTTGCTCTTCATTCTCTTCCATCCAGACTTCGGGCCCATTTCCTGCCTCCTCTTCAACAAAATTTATCTTTTGTCCCTCCTCTTCACCTCTTCTACTAAAATTGCAAAGAGTTGGCCAATATTTAATAACTTCTGCTGCATAAGTTGGTTGTAAACGCAGATAATTCAAACTTGTAAACTTTTCTTTCAAAATTCCCAGGCAGCGCTCAATTCAACCGTCTGTTGTAGCGTCTCTCGTCTGGATCTTGGTTGCATGGAACCATGAGACACCACTTGAAGGGATACCCTGAGTCCCCCAAAAGAACTGCATTGGGGAAGAGTTTTTCTTCTTCTATACATATTTGCTGTCTTGCAGTAATAGCCTCTCCTTTATTGTAATGATGCAGATCATTTCCAATCATTCCACAAAGATTATCCAATTTTTCTGATGACATTCTAAATCTTTCCTTAAACTCATACTCACTTATAAAATCAAAATTTATTCTTTTTTTAAATACCTTGCACCTCCTTACTACTGCCATGCCTTGCCCTACCTCTTCTTCTTCACTTGATGAGTCAAACAATAAATCATTAATTACATCCACGGTATATAGAATAATAACGGTAGGATTCATGCGCATCTACTCTTGACGTCATCGGGTTCACTGCTAAGAGAAATAAAAATCAGCTGTTTATTATCGATTGCAGCCGTATTAACAGAGTACCTATATTATTATACACATTCTGTGAAAAAATCATCAAGATATGATAAATTACTTTATTTATAAATTATTATTATTAAATTTTTAGTATCGAAAAAGTATATACTTTGTAAACAAAATTTTACAATTCATTTTTTAAATGTACATATCTTTTTATATGTATATTCGATTTTAAATATTAAAAAAGTTTTGGATTCACAATAAAATTCTCTATAACTTATTATATTCATAACCCAATACAAAATTAAAATAAATAATTCAAAATAAAAAAAAATATTGTTCCACCATTTGTCGAATTTGAAATAGTAATTTTTATAGGCCTAATCAGTAAAGGTATTAAAATTTGTTGTAACAATCTGATTTTTTTATATTATTATTAAAGATATGTTTTATATGCGTGGTTCAAATTTTATTAAAATCGGTTAAATATTTTTTTTAAGTTATTCAATTTTTGCATAAGGCTCCATGAGAAGCTTATGGAGTTTATGAGAAACTGGGCACCGATGACGTCACGATCTACTGCGCATCTACTCGTGAACCCGACCGTTAGTGTTCTATATACCGTGATTACATCCATTTCAAATTTTAGCTATTTAGATCCAGAAATACACAACAGTAACCTTACTAAACATAATAGTAAACAGAAAACCAAACATAACCCAACTAATATTTTAAAAAATTAGGCAACTTGGCTCTTGTAGAATTTTTACTAATATTATTAGCAAATAAATTACAAGTTAATAGTATTAGTAAGCATTATGAAACAGAAGATGAAAAATCCACTAATATTTTGTTGGTAAAACACTTGTATTTTTCAAAGTATTAGTTTTTTATTATGAAACGGAATTTTACAGTTTACACGTAATTTCTTCATTTTGAAACAAAATTTACAAGTTACAAGCTACAAAGCTAATAAAATTAGTTTGTAACTTGTAAATCAGTGTTTTGGTATTATGAAATAGATTGTTACAAGTTACTAAGCTAATAATATTAGTTAAATTTTTCATTATGAAACGGGCCCCCGGTAGGAAGACTTGGTCCCCTCAAGCTTCCATCAGGGGAAATGACGGAAACGGAAGAAAATACCCTGAGGTATCTATCAACAACACATTTCCCAAGATCTGCTGAAACTGTTACATTGCGGGAAGAAAACATCCCAGATGTGACAGGGAAGGTTCACTAGAAAATGGCAAAGAAAATAATAACTGGTAACAGGGTCAAATGGGCAATAAAGTCCTTTGACCCTTTTAAAAGTGCAGGACCAGATGGAATATTCCCAGCTCTTCTTCAGAGGGGCGGAAATAAGCTGGTGCCATGGCTAATAAAAGTATTCAGGGCATCTCTTGCTCTAGGACACATACCTAGGTCATGGAGATTAGCGAAAATAGTTTACATCCCTAAACCAGGGAAAGGAACTTACAGCAACCCAAAAGACTTTCGAACTATTAGTTTTAACATCATTCCTACTCAAAACGTTGGAAAGACTGATAGATAGATACATAAGGGATGGAGCAGTGGCTGCAAATCCTTTTCATAAATACAACATGCATACATTGCAGGGAAATCTGTTGAAACAGTCTCCATCAACTGGTAGCCAAGGTGGAAAAGGTGCTGGAGCAGAAAGAACTTGCGATGGGAG